>CAEGAE010100287.1:0-37557 GCA_903067095.1 Girardinus metallicus
CCCCGCCTCTCACCCGGAACGTGGCTGGAGATAGGCACCAGCACCTCCCGACCCCACTAAGGGACAAGGGTGTAATGAAAATGGATGGATGGATGGAAAATGTTAGACAAAAATAACATTGTTTTGTATAGGTTAAAACTATACTCAGGCTTCAATTAATATAATATGATCGGTGGGATACTTTTCTTTAACATACCAGTATTAAATCATTGAAAGTAATCTAATCTGTAAGTTTCCTAGGTTCAAAATATAGAGTCTAAACACATATACTGAAGCCCCGGCATTTGGATGCCTCTCACTCCTGTAAAGAAAACACTCTGGCCATTCCTGTGTTTAGATTAGCGATTTGGGGAGAGTCATAAAACTCTCTGTCTCACTCAGGAATTTTAAGAAAAGCTGTAAATTTAATTGAAGCTGGCTAACAGTTGTAAATCTGATAGCCCTCATTAGGGGCACTCCCCTAATTTACATGCAGCCAGAGGACCCATCCTCTTTGATACAAAACAGGAAGAGCGGAAATGAAGAATCAGAACATGGTGGTCCTCCGGAGTTCTCTCTGTAATGTTTCTTGTCTAATCGTGAGTATTTGTCCATTGTCTCTTGTAAAATGTCTCTTGATCGGTTTGTCTGTTGTACGATGCAATGCGTGAGTTTTATGTTGCCCATTATTTAATAAATAGTCATGATTGTTGAAATTGAACAGCTATGTCTTGTATGGTATTGTCTTTGTGGTTGGTTGACATGCGCGGCATCACGAGCCCGGGGGAATAGGAGAAGAACTTAATTCTTTTATTCTTAACTATACACACACACATATATATACATATATATATATGTAAAGAAACAAACCTCTCCCATCCAGTCGAGCAACTTCTTCTAACTTCTAAAAAAGCTGCTCAAAGAGAGCCATTGTCCTTTTATGCTCCAACTTTAAGCTCTGAAGAGAGCCTTGCAGCTCTCAAAAGAATTTCATTCAAGTGAGGAAAAGAGTCGGCTCTTTTTCCAGTCATCTGTGAGGTTTTTAATTGCTGGACAAGCAGTGAAATACTTGATTGCCTGTGAGGACTTCCTCCTGTACGTCCAGACAAAAGCATCCTTCAGAAAACTGGCGCCGGCTTCATTATCAGATTTTTTCAGTTCTTTCATTATTCCAGCTCATCATTCGAATATTTCTTTAACTATTTAAAGAAACTTTATTCTTAGACGGCGTCGTCTGTTATTGCTTCCATAAACAGTGCTTCGACAGCGTCTCGACGTTCTTCTTCTGCGCATGCGGGTCGCTTTGGAGTCACTAACCGCTCTGATTGTGGTCGCAGTTAATTAGTAGTATCAAAAAAAAAAAAAAGAATGTGAAGTTAACTGTGAAACTGTCTCACCCAATTTAGGGGCTCTTTTTCTATCGCAGTTCTGGGACTAAAGGCGGCCAGGCCCATCCCAGATTAATGTTTAGTATTAAAACTTCTGAGAGACCCATGAACACTTAGAAAATGTCAGATTTTCAATCAGCGTCATAACATTTCATTGCTCAATCATCTATTCAGCCAAACTTATGTTTTCAGCCTGTATTGGAAGATTGTAGCATAGCATTAGCATTAGCATTGTTCTTCAGGTTTGCTTCAACAAGAGGTTGCGCTGGACTTTTTTTGTCGTCCGTCATTTTGACTGACGGCGTCAAAAAGAAAAAAGAAAAAAAAAAAGTCATATTATATTTTTACCCGGCAATTTGTAAATGATGTTCACAAGGGCTATTCTGTTGCATTTAATTTTTATGTTGTTTAATTAATATTCAACAAGAAGAACAGAGGATCTAAGTTTTTCTCTGCAGTGACAAAAAAATAAAATAAATATAAAATAAAACACTGACTCTGTCTCCCACAGTTACATATGAACAATGTAATTAAACGGCTCCACTTAGTTTAGATCGGACATAAAAAAAATCCGACCTGGATCGAGGCCATAGACATTGTGTAATTTACTGCTATTGTTTTTAAAGACCATCATTTGAGTAAGCAGAATAACTTCTGCCCTATTTGGCTTTTTGTTTAGCATATTTTAGCTCCATTTTGTCGCTTGTTGCGAGTCAGGTGCACATCTTCTACCACGAGTGATTAAAAGAATCCTCCTGTAATTATATTAATCATAAGCTGATTTTCCTTCAAACTGAAGCATAATTACCTCCAAAATAAAAACTATAAAAACTCTGTTTAAAACATGTGACGTTACTATGTTAATGTCAGAAATTCATCTTTTATACTGATTTAGAGGCCATGAGACTGATTTGTCACTGTAAGACTGATTGGTTTACAATCCAAAATGCAGTTTAAAGTATAATCTCTTCACTACACATGATTTTGATGCGATATGGACCAGTTAAAGTAAGGACGATCATCGTCACGTCTCTTTTTACATCCAGTTCGTCGTCCACAGCTCCGTTTATCGTTACCTCAGTGTCGCCGCCGGACACAAACTCTACTTAGAACCCGTGAGGTTTGACTTTGAAATATTTGCCATGGTGTTTACAAATGGCAGCTGCTCCGCTCAAATCCTTTGCCTCTTGTGATGTCATCAACCAAAATACTCACAGATTTTTGGTTTTTAGAGAGCTTTTGAAAATCTTGGTATCTGGAAGTGAAAATCCACTTTATTTCTCAGATGTGTTTTTGCTTTTTTCCCGTCAGTGTACATTTATAGTAAAAATATACACAATCAGATAATACGTTTAAACAGTTCAACAATCCCTCGTCTTATTTTGCATTAGTAAAGAGAGCATCATGAAATGTGTGCCTTTGTGGATCTTTACACACCGTAAATAACTTGATCAAATGTTTTTCTCCTTCTGACAGACTTACAGGGGGAGCAGATTGGGAGGAGGTAAATAAAGCTCTATTCAAGCAAGCCCAGCTGACAAGGGCTCTGAGTGGATCTAACCCTCTTGGCAGAGCAGAACGGCTGCCCCACGGATGTCTTATTTTCGCCAGGAAACAGTTAGGATAACGGCCCTCCATGCATACAAATCTCACTCAGACTCCACTGAAACATAGATGTGCCCTGTCAAGCTCTAAAACACCAAAAGAGAGATGGGAAGGGAAAAAGAAAAAAAGAAAGAAGAAAAGCGCCAACGGATGAGGTGATATTCCAGTGAAGCTCTAATGGAGTAAGCGTGCCAAGGTTGAGAGGTTCGCGTCCCCCTGTCTGAGATGCAGCCATGCTGAAGAGACTGCGGGCTTGACGCTTTGCAGTGGCACGGATTTGAACTCGGCGGCACAAAGCACCGTTTGCACGTATTCATTCACTTATTTCAGCAACGGGAGTTAAAAAAAAAAAAAGGTCTTTATTTGCTTCGGTAATTTGTGCTCAAGACGTAAACTGAAGATAAATACTCATGGCCTACAAATGAGGTAAATAAATACAACCTATTTGTGAGAAGAACAACAATATTTGACTGATTTGAAGGAAACTGCGGAGGGCATTTCAGGGAAAAGTGCCACCGGAGTAAGACGAGCTGCACTAAAGCCGCGGCGTGTCTGTAATCTGAAACACTTGGCTGCCCATCCCCTGGCTTCAGCGCAGTGAGCACCGCTTGACTGACACTTTCATATGACTGTGTACAATTTACAAAACTCAAATATGTCGAGTCGTCCAGCTGAATGAAAGGTTTCCACTTTTAAAACATGTCTTAAGATTCGCCATTTAAAGGGTAAAGAGGACTACATGTAGAGTACCTTGCGAAAGTAATCGCATAGCCCCTGAAAATTTTCACCACCATCTTTCACCATGGGGTTGCTGCATTCAGGGTGATGTTTAGTGTTAGGATGCATTCACACCAGTACCGTTTAGTCCACTTTAATTGAAATCTATTTTGCTTACCAAGAAAGTCTGGTTCGCTTGGGGAGGTGTGAACGTGCAATCGAACTCTGATGCAGACAAAAAAAGCGAACTCTGGTCCATCCACAAACCTATTCTCAGTTCGGTTTTCGTGGTTCGAAAGGCATATGTAAATGCCAAGTGGACCGGAGACCAGAAACAGACAATAGAGCAGGGCATTCTGGGTAAATACAACCAAAAAACGTGGTAGAAGTGGCTTGTCATCTTTTGCCAATGACAACAGAGAAATCCAACAACCGCTAGAATCTGACGCTACTGCATTTTTTTTTAACATTTTACGAAAAACTAAGTTGATCTCATGTCTCCTTCAGAGGTTTCCCTGTCGTTTCTTTCAGTGGTTCTTGGTGCAGCGCCACCACAGGCGAGGAGGGGAACAGGTTTCAAAGGTTTGGATTGTTTCACACAGCGCAGTGTGAAAGCAAATCTCACCAGCTGAAAATGTTGCAAATGTCGCAACTTTGGTCCTCAATCAAACCGAGTCTACCGGACTATCAGTTGTGAAAACACTCTGAGTTTAGGCCAGTACTTTGACTACGTCATTCAAACACATGGATGTGCTCAGATCTGAATAGTCCATTGTAGCAAAAGTGTATTTCATGTTGGCCTAATAGGTTAATTTGGTCTAATTTGCCCAGAGCACTTCTCTCAAGGGGTATAAATACATATATAAATGCATAAGTGTTGGCAGAAAGTATTTGCATCTTATAACAGAAAAACAAATCAACACATTTCACTAAATGAATCGTAAATCTAAAAAAAAAAAAATACTCCAATACGACCTGCTCCATATTATGACGGCATAAAACAAATTAAGATGAAATATCACTTGGCTCCTCTAGCTTTGGCTGTGATTTGACATGTTTGGGCGTGTTTAATGGCTGCGATGACTCTACACTGGACAAACCGGGCTATTACAGGAATAAATCTCCAGTCCGTCAACTCCAGACATTGCCTCACGCTGGACACTGCATGGAGAAGCATTACACAAGCGGGAGGAAAGGGGGACACAAGTCAAGAAGTGTTTGAGCCAAGTCGATTCCTGGTGATGGCTGGTATTTATTTTCACCCTGCTCGATACATGTTGTCTACAGGTTTTTTTGTTTGGTTGTTGTATTCTTAAAAACAGACTCTGACTCTCTCTGCACCACCTCACCCACTCTCTTTGGCTGGGACGGTGTTTGAGTGGGAGACGGGAGGCGCAGATTTTGCCTGCAAGCCTGCTAATTGTGCTTGTTACTGTGTAAGACACACCCCGACGTGTCACCGCTGAAACATTTGACAGCGAGGTTGGCAATTAACAGCCGCGCTCCAACAGATGTATTACTGGTAGTCACACGGAGCTGTCAATTTCCCGAGGAATTAGCAGATGGAAGGCGGCGCAGACAAGCAGGGATATTAGCTGCTCTGCATAGAAGGGCTGCAAACCTTAGTCAGATCAGATCCAACATTGTCGTAATTGGTCAGCTTCTTGGAACGGTTTATTGGATAAACTGTTTAGAGGTATGAGTTGTCAGCAATAGAAGGCGAATCTAAGAAAGATGTCACCTCCAGCTCCTCTCAAAGGGCTATGTAAGGTTTTTGAGGTGTAAAAAAATGTGACTGCTTAGAACATTTTCTACCTTTTTATTTGGCATAAAAAAAAGGTAGAAAAACAAAAACACATCTGAAATAACCTGGTTGCGTAAGTGTCCACATCACCCTGAGACAAATAATTTTCTGAAGTGAATTTCAGCATAATGTGTTTCTGGGTACATAATGGTCGTAATTTATAGAGAACCTAATGAAGTCGAAGTTAAGTTCAGCTGTCTTCAGTGGACGGGTCAACAATTTTTTTTTACTATTTTATTTTATTAAAACTCTAATGATAAAAACCCAGTTGAGATCAAGATCAAGAAACAAGAGAGACCAAGAAAGGCATCAGCACACGTTATGATAATAAGAAAACAAGAAATAACAAAATTAGACCTAAGAAATATGTAAATGCTAAGTTGAGTGAGATGTACAATAATCTCACTCTACAAAAGTGTCAGTCAGGAGATGAGTGTAAAAACAACTTCGTCCACACAAGGTGGTATACACACATCGGCTAATCCGCTAATGTGCTAATAGCGGAGCTGATTTTTCATTTAGCGCTTCAGCTAACTTGGAAAAACACTTAGCTTAGCTTTCCCTAAGGTAATTGTTCCACATAAATTCTAAAGTGCTAATGTACCGTCGTCATTTAGCTAAATTAGCTCAACAACTATACAACTAAAATCATGAGTGAAAGGTCTGTTCACTCAGAGCTTGCTTGGGCCTGACGCCTGAAGCCATTTGGGTTCCCTTTGTAAGATTCTGGCTGGGAGGGCGTGTGCTTAAGGTGTGGGGCAGGAGAGTGACTTTGCAGATACCCTTTTCAAACAAATATCCCTCCATTTTCAAGACAGTAATTCAATCACTGAACTATGATTTAAAAGAAATTATACCGGAAAATATTAAACGAACGAAAATAGAAGAAAAATTGTCCCTCTTTAACAGATTGACACCGGTAGACAAGCTGTGCGAAGATTTGGTAAAGATAACATGGAACAATGTTGATAACATGCACTTGTTGAATGTACATAAGGACTTGGCAAATCGTTAATCAGTGTCTTCCTATAAGAGCTTTCCTATACAGGAGGAATTGTACGAGGAGCCCCCAATGCCCGAAGCCCCAATGAGGGGACGAGGAAACAACCAGACATTTGTTCTGAGGATGCTCACTTGCACAAAAGGTATGGACTTTAATGTTACCTTGGCTACAGGATTTGCGAAAGGAGGATTTATCCTAAGAATTGATTGCTTACAGACTAATGAAAGATGACTGGGAGAAAAATGACTTCCTCTGGTGGATAGTCATTAATTGCATAAAAGATGATATTTGGAGAGCAAGAAACATTTTAGTATTTAAAAAACATGAAGTTGCTGAAACAACGGTAAGAAAAAGTGTTGTCACTTTAGTTAAAGATTATATTTTCATACGTTTTGGGCAAAAAAAGGCAAAGATAAAATATTAATATGGAAAAAACCCAGCCATCTTTCAAATGTTTGTAAATGATTGATGTGTTGTGATGTGTTGTTGTAAAGGGGAAAATGTATATGTATAAATTTGCCTTTGTGTTTTTTGTAATATTGAAAAAAATTTTACTTTTCATTACAAAAATTGTTTTGTTTTGGATTTATTTGTAAAGAATGAATAAATCCGTGAAAATTTGAAAAACTGAAAATCAAATTGCAGTGCAGCAAGCGTTGAGTCATTGACACATGGTCAGTAGCGGTTTAGTGTTAGCTTCCACTAAATACCGTGTTGGTGTAGCTTGTTAGCGGAACTAATGTTTGTGTTTAGTGCTTCAAGGTTAGCACAACTAACTGTTTAGCTAGCGGCGCCCACCACTGTGCATATTGCGTGGTCAGTGTTGTGGAGCTAAAAAAAAGTTTTTTACATAATGAACTTGAAGGGAACGCAACTGAACCAAACGTATGAAATTTCTGAACCCATCTCTGCACAATAATCTCTTAACAACTACTTTTACCAGGCAGAGTGGGTAAAATATGGCCAAATAAAGATGTGGGAGGCCGATAAACTGTATAGAATAAACACTTAAATTAAATAGAAGGCGTTTCATCTAAGTATGAGTTTAATGCTGTGCAACTTAGGTTTTTATTATTATTTTTATTTACCGGTAAAATTGTACAGAATATATGCCATATGAAACTTGGACTTTGATGTTTTTCTGCACGTGGGGTGTGTAGACTTTTGTATGTGATCCAACAATAAAACTGAAAAGAATGTGAACGTTCCAGACCAAACATTCAGACAAAAGCTCAAAAATCCCCATCCAACAGATGCACATAGTGTCTAATAATAACTGCTTTATTTTTATCTCCTAGATCTCTGACTAATGGAAGCCATGAGGACCTCCAGCTGTGTGCTGATAACCTTACTGGTTTACAGCTAAGTGCATTTGTGATTACGAGAGCTGATTACAGAAAATCTCCCTATGAAATGAATTACACAGGCATTAACAGACTATTATAAAAACATAAAAAAAAACAAAAAAAAAACTTGGCCACTGGCACAGTTAAGTATGCTAATTATTTCAGCACAAGTAAAGGCACTCTAGAGAGTTACTGGCATTAATACAATTCTTCTCGCCTAGGAGTCACATGACTCGCAAAACTCCACTTTATCACGTTGTAGTTTTGCAGTTTGGATCATTTTACTACGCAGAAAAGTCGGACGTAGCATTTTGGAGTGGAGTAGGATGCTAGGATCTTTCTTAGCTACTGTGTGTGAGGTACTGACCAGGGGGCTGTTTCTTATCCTCTTTGACAACCATTGATTCTTATTTCGTAGAGAGATGATGCCTGTTTCCATCCATTTTGGGAACCAATCATGTGTCATCAACAGGGGGCGTTACACAACCCGGAAGAAAAGCCTAGGGGCAAGATGGCGGACGCCATGAATGTGTCCATGGCCCCCATTTGCCGCAGTCCTTGTTGTTTCTTTGTCTTCGGTTTGACCGACCCATTGGGTGACACGATGGGTGACATCACGATTCATGTAGAAGAACCGGGTACTCCACAGTGCCCATTAGAACCAGATTTGGTGTTTGGGAACCTCGTTCTTCCAGTGGAAAAACGTGACACTGGTTCAAAATCAAACGTACTTTGGTTCGATCAAGTGCCAGAAAGTTTTGTTTCTGAAATAGTCAGCTGGCACTTACACGGATCGGAACCACTGGATAGAAAAAGAGTCTTCAGAAACTATATAGTATGAAATGAATTTTATGTGAAATTTCTGTATTTCTATGGCTATAATTCTGTAACTCAAAATATAGTTAGCTAAGAAGTCTAACGATTTCATGGATCGGTTTCTGATTGCAAGCTCTGAATTGGTTTAAAAACCACAAAAAAAAAAACTGCATCATACTGCTGGCTTGAACTTTACTTAATGAGCTATAAAAGAAAGTGCAAGCTTTCCAGGGCTAAAATCCAACAATCTGTGACCATATTTGGTTAAATAGAAATCAGCTGGACTTTGCTTATATCTCATCCTGCATGACTTAAAGTCTAAACCAATGATCTGTGATTTTTTTTTTGAAGTACCTCAAATTGGGTGTTGTGATAGTGAAAATGACCTTGCATAATTTAACGTGCCATGCCTTGGTGTGAGATCTACGTTCACCTTAGCATGGTCGCTACTTTTTGAGTACGGTAGCACATTTTTTGTCCAGACTTGAATACGGACCAAACTAACAGTTTGGAAATGTATAATCTCATCTGTTACTCCTGGCATGTGTTGTTTTGAAGCTACCAGAGATGTGATGTTTGTCAGTGCAACAACTAGCTAACATGAGCAGGATAAATCCTTACCAATAGTGTGCATTCAATTATTTTACAGTGCGTTTTTGATTTATTCATATTTTATAAAGGTGGGATTTCAGTGCCTACTATGATTGGTGGCTCTTACGACACTGAGCATTACCGAACGAAATCTCACCGTGTTTAGAAACGTAATGAATCACCAGAAATTCTCACTAGCTAAGCTAATGACTTAAACAAAATAGTATAAAATACTAACCACACAATAGTTCTTCACAAACTTCTTTAAAAAAATCCAAGCTATCCCTTTAAAAGTCGCAACAATGTGAACCTTGCCTGTGTACAGTAGCTTTGTAAGACGTGACCTTTGAGTTGACATTTAGACAATCTGAAAAACACAACAGCACCACATATTGTATGGAAAACATAACTCTCAATACAAATAATAGGTTACTATGTTGTGGGAGTTGGGGGCTTCGCTGGCATTTTGGTTCGGGCACAATAAAAGACACCCCTCTCTGAGCTGGTTAAATACAGAGCACATAAATCTTCTAGGAGAAAAATCAAACACATGAAGCACAAAACAACCGCGCCACTCCTGGACAATTTAAAAAAAAAAGAAAAAATCCATCAACAAGTGCTTCACACCCCCACGCTCATCCTGGGGGAAATCACCGAGTAGCCGTAAGAGCCCCGCTGTTCCTTTGTTGCTGTGTCGCAGGGTTTATTCGAAGCAGATGTGATCGTGGAGTGCTTGGAGCGGAGGACAAAACTCACTTGTACTGAGCCTGGAAGTGCTCCTGGACGAAGCTGTGCTGGGCCCTGGGCTGCTGGGACGGGATCGGGTCGGGACACGGCACCTCATCAGCTCCACCGGGACCCTGCGGCACAAAGGGAGGTCACCGTGAACACAACGGCTTGTGCGCCTCCTCTCAAAGTTTTGCGACGTAACTCTGAAAATAATGTCACCTAATAGGTTAGAGAAGCGTTATGCTGATGTGTGAGAAGCAGTTTGAGGTCGTTAAGCTTTTATTTTAGCAATAAATTCACGTTCAGAGGAGACAGAGAGGACTGACCTCACACAACCTTAACCCCCATAAACCCTCCTCCTGTCTGTTCTCTTTTATCTGTACACCTACAACAGAGAGGCCGGCCTTGGATGGAGATAAAAGAGGGGCAGAAAAAAGCAGACTGATTACTGAAAGGCTTGCAAGGTCACCGAACGAGTGTGGGACAGGGTACTGTATACAGAGAGAGACAGACAATAGCCCAGTGATTACAAGGTTTTCCTTATAACCACACTAAGTAAAGTTTATATAGAACCTCGCAAAAGTATTTGTCACTTTACAACAACAAAATCTCATTTATATCAAGTTTATTTGTAAAGCGGCGAGGCATTTCGAAGTGCTTTGCACCATAAACACTCAACACAGTAACCAATCATCACATTTTGTCAAATATCATCATCAAAATGGTCAAGAAAGTCAAATATGTTGATCAATGTTCCAATGATTATGAGTCAAAGGCGACTCCTAAAGGAGGGGTTTATCCTCGATAGTTTGGTACAGATTTGTGGCGCATAGAAGCTGAATGCTGCTTCTCCTCGTTTGGTTCTGGTTCTGGGGATGCAGAGCAGAATCAGAACCAGAAGACCTGAGAGGTTCTGGAAGGTTGATACAACAGCAGCAGATCTTTAATGTATTTTTTAGTTTTTTGGTGCTAAGCTGTTCAGTGATTTATAAACTAGCAATAGTATTTTAAAATCTATCCTCTGAGCTCCAGGGAGCCAGTGGAAGGACTTTATCACTGGGGTTATGTGCTCCATCTTCCTGGTTTTAGTCAGAACTCCAGCAGCAGCGTTCTGGATCAGCTGCAGCTGTTGATTGATTTGTTGGACAGACATGTGAAGATGCTGTTGCAGTAATCAATGCAGCTAAAGAAAAATGCATGGATGAGTTTCTCTAGATCTCACTGAGACATAAGTCCTCTAACCCTGGAAATGTTCTTCAGGTGACAGAAGGCCGACTTTGTAACTGTCTTTATGCGTCTCTGAAGGTTCTGGTCAGAGTCCATCACTACATCCAGATTTTGGGCCTGATCGCTGGTTTTTCTCTGTAATAACTGAAGCTGCATGTTGATTCTAGATCGTTCCTCTTTACGTCCAAAGATGATAACTTCAGTTTTGTTTCTGTTCAGTCGGAAAAAGTTATACAACATCCACACTTTTATCTGTTGTAAGCATTTATTCAGGGCTTTGATGGGTTCAGAGTCACCTGTAATGTAGAGCTGTATATCATCTGCATAACATTATTACTTATTATAACTTGAGCTAGAGGGGGCGTGTTCCTGTGGATGTTAAATGGGAGGGGGTCCAGAATCAAACCTTGAGGTACGCCGCGTATCATTTCTGTCCTCTCCAAAGAGAAGCGGAGCCAATGTCCTTGGGATTATTTCTGACCGATTGTGAAAATATTTATAACCATTTTTACATAAGAAAATGGTCCTGGTGTTGTTCTGCCACATCACATTTCAATAAAATACATGAAACTTTGTGGTTGTAACCTCAACAAACAACAACAAAAATTGAACTATGAATAGTTGTTGCGAGGATTTGTAGTTAAAGTACTTTTGTCGAGCTGATATGTATAAGGTTAAAACACTAAACACTCCCTGGATGGATTTGCTATTTTCTGCTCTTCTACAGAAAAGCACAATGCTGGGACCAGTTCCAGAAAGAAGAAAACAAAGTAATGAACTTTAATTAGCTTGAGAATACGGTGGGAGTTAAATTCAGTTTCCTTTCGACAGGGATTTGGATAATTATAGGTTTGAGTTGCAGAAGTGCAATCAAGGCTCGAGCAAGGCACCACGAAACAGAAAGAGCACATCTCAAACCAGAGGTTTACATATCCTGGATAAAAAGACACAAACATTTTTTTCCTCACTATTTGAAGGTAACTGGACCAAACTTGTCTTGTTTTAGGTCAGCTAGAATTATAAAAATTATTGCCTTTTACTAAATGACACAATAACGAGAGAAGGAGTGTCAGTGACTGATTTATTAATGTCTTCAGGATCATAAGTTTACATACAGAATAACTACCGTCTCTTCAAAGGGGCAGTATTATGTAAAATTGCCTTTTGCTATAATGTTATTCCCTCATCAAACACGCCTGGAGTGTCGTCTTGATTCTTTCACGCATGTTTGAGCAATCTTAAATCTCCATGGCAACCATTCAGCTCTCCAAACCGCCTGGTTGGACCTAGCTCCGCCTTTGAGGTGAAGCTCCTCCTCAGAGCTGCAGCTTCCAAGCTTCTGAGCTCCCGCCTTACAGAGCAGCCCTCCCCCACTCAGCTCCTTCAGACTAGTCAGCAACACTTAGCATCAGACAACCTACTTCTCAGAGCAACGAGGGTAAAAACTGTTGCTAAAGGGTTAATAGAGGAGCCATGTTGTGATGACTTCCTGAAGGCAGAGCTTCAGAAAATCTGGAGTTTTTAAAGAGACAGAGGCCCAATTTCAAGGCGCAAGATTATGAAATCAAATTTATTTCCAGTCATATTTGATATATGTAGCATTTTTATAACTTTATTAGGTTAACATAGTTTCTTGATTGTGCCACAAAATTCCTCCATGTGCCTCAGAAAGAAATACTGCTGCCCCCTTAAGAGTAGCTTAAAATTCACCCCTGATTGGGTCGGAATAAACATCGGCTGCTTCACAACGCACAAAGAGCCGACCTGACCTGGCTGAAAGGTTTGCACTCTGCGAGCTTCTCTCTGTTTTGCTCCATTTACAGGTCCTGTGATCTCCTGGTACCGCACTGGCTGCCGCCGTTCCCCGCCTGGCACCGCCACCATTACCTCCACTCTCAAACCAAGCCGAAAGAAGGGGGCGAGAGGTGGAGTGGACGGTCTGCATTTGTCCATGATGTGTGTGAAGCGCATACAAAACAAGACGCCTTGCATTTCACATATAAACTAAGTCTGTTTAAGATTATGCTTGAGACTGAAACTTGACCTCCCTTCTGTGTCTGCTTCATTGGTCGCATACAATTCTCCTTTCTTCTTCCTATGAGGGTCAGGGGTTTTTACTTGTTTCGTTATATTTTCCTCCTCCTTTGTTGGGGCACCAAACTGGAACAGCTCAACACAACTGATCTTCTTAAAGAGACAGTTTGTGGTTTGTTTGTTTTTTTGACAGGGGCTTCGATGGAGTTATCGGCAGCTCCGTATATTAGCTACAACCGAGAGCAGGGATTAGTTGCTACTGAAGAGTTGAGCTAATTTTGGTTGTGCTCCTTCCTTATCTCCTGTTCTATGTATATCCTACTAGAAGATAATCTGCAACTTACTTTTATATTGGTAGCAAATGTCAAGCCCAGGCTTGGGGAGGAGGGGAGGTTGATTTTCTTTTCTACAAACAACAACTAACATTGAAGCCTCTCAGTGTAACATTATAATTTTAAGAGTTGATGAACAACTATGATTATAACATTTAAAAAAAAAAAAGATTTGTCAATTACAAACTGCTGTGTAATTTTAGATCTAGCTTCTTATAAGACTGGCAGACATCTGCTTTGGAACCGTTTTCGTTTCGACAAACTCCGTTGAGAGATAATCTTATTTTGTCTCAGACTGTTGCGTGCTAAAGTTCAGATGCTAGCCGTGTGTGAAACTTTGTCCATATTTCTCTTATGTCGGAAATAGTAAATTTCGCGATTGCTGTGTTTCCATTAAATGAGAAACGTAATTAAAACTCACACGTAAATTAGTTTGTTGATGCGGTAAGTCATCGCCCTACCACTTCCTGTCATCTTCTTCTTCGTAGTTTCCGCCAGTAGCAACATCCGGTTGTTGATCACGTGACTATTGTCACACGAAAAAAGTGTTTCTGTTGCAGTTCTGCGAAATACCTCAAACTAAGACAAAAATGTCTGATTAAAATATTATGCGGGTGATGATGCAACCAAACCTGAAAAATATCAACTATCCCTTCAAGGTAATGTAACAAAAAATAACATCAGTGAGACAAAATGGCAACACTAAGTATATCTGGATATTTAATACAAAGCAGCAAAGCTTTCCTCTTCCATGTTTTCCTTCCACTGACCTGCTAGCGGATTCCACGGCTATCATTCCACAGAGATAACAAAACAACACGGAGGCCGCTGAGTGCTGACCCAGTTGGGCTTATCACCTCTCGGATATTCAAGCCCAGTCCGGCCATGTCAATAGGTTGCAAGGTGTGGTAACACTTTGTTTGACGGGTTGTGAGTAAGACTGTCATGACTCCGTCATAAACATGACATAACACCCGTCATGAACATGACTAAGTCTTCATGAATATTTAGGACTGTTGTCATAAAGTGTCATTTGGTAAATCATGACACTTTTAATACAAAGTTGACATTATTCAAAATTTCTTTGTTACGACAACTTGACGTTAACCAAGAAATCATGATCTGACATAAACGTATGTCAGATCATGACATACGTTTGATCTGTAATGCGTTATAAACGCATTACAGATTAAACTTTAAAAATTATGTAGCTTTATGTTATTAAAGCTAAAGTTTAATCAGTAATAATCTGTGTGTTAAGAGTACAGGAACACTGAGACCCACTGAGAGAGAGAGAAAGAGAGAGAGAGAAAGACAGAGAGAGAGAGAGGGAAAGAGAGAGACAGAGAGAGACAGCTCAAAGGCTCACTGTCATGTGGCGGATTAGCCTTCAGCCATCTAAATGATCATGTTCAGATACCAGCTCGCCTAGCAAAGCTTGTTAACACTGTTAACAAGAAATTGTTTCACAGGTTGTGAAAATGACCCCTGCAGAGCAGAGCAGGGCCAGGCGGGGCGTCCGTGTCGGGAGATGCCACGAGTCGCTCCGAAACTGAGATGCAATCTTTAAAACTGCCTGTCAGAAAAAATATGTCCGATAAAAATGCAACCAAACCAGCAGGCAACAGAGGAGGAGTGAGGGAAGGAAAAGAAAAATATCAAAAGGAGCTATTTTTAGAGAAAGGATGAAAGGAGTGAAGGGAAGGAGGAGAAAAGGAGCCGCACAGGGTGTTAAATTTCTTTTTCCTTTTTTTTTTTTACACATGCTGGGCCTCCCAGTATTTATTCTGCAAACAGAGCTCTCGCACTTTAACAGTCGGATATGTATTCTTTAGCAACAATGTGTGGATCCTGACACCTTTCCCACACCTCTGTCATGTCTTTATTTAATTTATATAAAACAATAATGGCATCATCTCAATCCTCCTTTCAGCAGCACATGTCACAGCTTGCCTCATTGCTAAGTTGGTGGTGATTTGTGACAAGTGGGAGCATGTTGGGAGAAACCCCCACACCCCCAAAAAAACCCAGTTTGGCTAAATTGGAAGTTTGACCATTACCTGGTCGGCCTGTTGCTTCCCACACTGGCAGACAAAGTGACTCCAGACTAAATCGGCCTTGAAAGAGCTTTGTACATGTTCTTCTAACATTTATGTTCTGGGATAATTGAAAACTGATGTGTTTTTGAGTAAAAATGGTCATAGAAATGTTTTAAAAGGAGCTTCCTTCACTGAAACGTCACAGTTGTTGTGGGTCAACAAAACTGTTAAAAACCTAGAAGAGTTGCTAGCAGCGAGGCGACGTTTAAAATGGCCTGTGGTGAGAGCAGACACGCTTTTTTTTTAATGAAATGTGTATTTTATTTTTTTTACATTTTCTTGGCATTGGGACAACCTCAGATTGAAGCTAGCATCCTTATCAGTCTATGTTAGTGTTGGGACTCGATTAAAATACTTAATCGAGTTTATTGCCGGGTTTGTAATTATTCACAATGAATTGTATTTTAATCGAGAACCACTGATGGACAAACTAAGCAACATTTTCAATTCAAAAAGCTTTCATTGCTGCAAAATCATCAAATAAATCGACATCTGAGCTGAACAGTAAATATATTTATTGTTTTCAATTTGTTATTTAGGTTATTCAGCCATCAGATAGATGAAAAGTGAAACCCATTCAGTTTTTCGGCTTTTTCATTAACTCCTGATCATTAATGAAACATCTTTTGAATAAATACTTCTGTAGAAAAGTGGACTGTGGACGTCTGTTTAGCCAGGAGCAACATGTTTAGCTAGGAGATGCTATTTAAGGCGTGAACAGCTTCGCTGATAGGCTAGCTCCTTTTAGCGTAGAAGCGTTCAATCAGATCGTTTTTTGTTTTTTTTTTAAACAAAAATTAACACCTGCTGGTGCAAAAGAAGCAGCTTTGTCGCCCGTTGCTGTTGTTAGCAGATGTCACTCGTGCGTCAGATTTACAGGCGTACCAGAAACACAATACAAAGGTTCCGGCTTAGAATTAAAAAGAAAAGTGTTTACTTGCCTTAAAACTTTTAGCGGCTTAAATGTAATTAATATATTGAAGATAACTCTTATGTTAAAACAAAGAAAATAATCACAGAGTTCACTTTTTAACCGCCTCTGGCGTCTTACTTTAGTAGAATTTATGCAGCTTGCATGGCCAACGTTACTAAAACAACCGACTCTGCATTTATTTTTTCAAGGTCGCAGATCATCATCAGAGGACTGTCAACGTTTCCAGATTCAGCGTCAAATACCAGACAAAACAGAGTAAAACACCAACATCCACTTAAATCCCTTTTCTTCCTCATTTTCACGCCATGTCTGAACTTCTAGTCACCTGGAAGATGCAAGACGACTGCTAGTTGCTGTCCCAACTGAGGGAACATGCGTCTACATTTCATCTTTTTTTTTTTTTTTTTTTTTTTTTTTTTAGGGAATATTACGGGCCTTTAAATAGTTTAGTCACACTGGATTTCATTCCGGGGCATCAGATGCAGCAGCATTCACAATTATGCAGGACTTTGTGCAGGTCTCTGTCTCTTAGGATCTACATTGACATTTTGGAGCTGTAACGTCAAATTGTGAGAAACTTTAGGTGGCGTGAAATAAGACAGCAAAACAATAAAAACATAGTGACATATATATATTTTAAAGGTTTTGTTGGCTCTATAATGAGAGAGAGGGAAGACAAGCGGCAAATGTCGCCAGGCTGGGAGTCGAACCTGCGACCACCAGCACAAGGACTAAGGCCTTGTGCTGGTTTTACATGGGTTGTGCTTTGCCCCTGCGCCACCACAGCAGCCCATATTTAGAATATTTAACAGAGGCTATTCTACCGGGGCATAAACCTGCGCAGCAGCTAATCTTTAACACAAGCAAAGCCTGAGAACTGTCTACCGGTGCCTAATCTGCAAGACTCGGCGCCAGGAGAGTTTCCTGTGCCAGGCCCCGAGGAGCCTGGGAGAAAATTAAAAAACTCACCCTGGCACCTTGGAGCGACGTAATTGATTTCTAGGATTTAGATAAATGACAACGATACAGAGAGCAGCTGAGCAGTAGCTTAGCGCCCGGGCGCTGGCTCAGCACTGTCAGCAGGAGGCCAGAGTTCACGAGGACTGATATTAGGAGTCAAAAGAAAGAGGAAAAGAGAGAAGGCTGTGATGAATGTTGGTGGCCCCTGACAACTGTTTTGCAGCTCAAAGCTGCCTGGTGGAGGAACAGATTCTGCCTGTAAAAAAACCCCAAAAAACCAGCCCAACACATTTAATAGTTTGTTTGATTAAAATTAGTTCCAATTGAGTAGCTAATACCTTCCACTTTAGTTCTTCTTTTAGTGCTGTAGTTTGGCGCCATCCAGCAGAGGGTGCTGTTGGTCACCTGGAATTGGAGCCAGCTGATACAGGAATAAAGATGGCGGGGCCATACCAGAACGGGAAAGAAAAAACGGTGCAAACAGCGTGGAATGCAAAATGAACTTTTTTTGTGAGATGCAAGCTCCTTAAGTTTTACCTTAATGTCATTCCATGACGGGTTTTACGCAGGCGTATTAGAGCCATTGTAGATAACAAAAAAGGAGTACATTTCCTGCAAAAGGATAATCTTAGGACATTTTTCGACTTTTGAATCTCGCAAATTTCAAAGTTTTTTCTTTTTCAGAAAATTTATCTCAAAATTGGAGTCAACTTTTCAAACTCAGAAAGTTCCTCTTTTTTTTTTTGTCTAGAAAATTTCCAAGATTTTTTGCAGAAATGTACTCCTCAGTTTTTGTCCGTCTACAGCGATCCATTCGCTACGAAGGTAAAAAAACACATGACAGAAAAGCGGTTGGTTAGTATAATGCAGAAAAACTGCAAGATAATTGAAGTAAATCATTGAGTCGTGGGGAGTAAAGTGTTTCACATATATTTTCATCTTTTTATTTTTCTATTCAGCCACCTATGAGGTTGTTGTTTTGTTATATTTGTTGTATGAACACGTCCAAGTTTAATAATGTGAGAAAACCAACAATTTTCTGTTTATTAGGTCAGTACTTAATACGGTTGACACAAAATAATATTAAAATTTAATGATGTTTTTTTAAATCCAGTGTTGTCAAAACTTTAGCCCTTCACCTTATGGAATGATGCTTGAAGCTCTTGACACGAGAAAACTCTAGTTTTTCAGAAAGTGGCTGCTTTTCAATTAATCATTAGACGATCGATAAGACCAATCAACTTTATATTAACTCAATCAATACCTGTTAATCACCAGGACATAAATTATGAGTTTTAAGCCAGCGACGGTAAGTCTCAAGATCCTGAACAGATGAACTGTTTGTTCGCTTTGTGAGGGCTTTCAATAATTCACCCCCAAACATTTTTGTGTGGAGTGATTCCACAACCTCTCAGAGAAAACGCAGACCTCCCATCGTAAGAGACCACCCTCCTCATTCTGATGGGTTTTTGGGGGACATAAGAGGAAGCAAACCTTTTTAAAAAAATGTTGAATAATTCAGGTGAGCCGCAGAAATGCACAGACGCAGGGCAAAAAACAAAAAAAAATAAAAAATCACTATGGAGGAGTGAGAACACGCAAACAACAACACGGTCCCCGTGGCGATTGTTATGAGAGGGTCCGAGAACGATGGGCAGCACCCGGTAAGACACAGCATCAGCACACGTGTGTTTGTGTGTGTGTATGTGTTTATTGACAGATGGAGCCAAGAGAGCTATTGAGTAAGTGGTGTATTCAGCTGACATACAGAGTGTTGCTAAATAATGGACGGTCTCCCTCAGCGCAGCGTGCTTTCATGCGGTTTTCCTCTCTATAAATACTCCATGAATAACAGTGAACCTCGAAGCTTTTCTTTCGGACCCCTCGGCCGATTATTGGCCACATTGTTGAGGGGCAACACGCAGAGAGAACACAGGTCGGCGCAAAAAACTCAAACTGGCCTCAGCGTACAGTAGGCCATTGTTAACCGATAGCATAAAAATGGCAGAACAATTCAAGTGTGTCCTCTCAAAGGTCAATAGACTAATTATTAGAGAACATTTTTAACTCTGGAACATGAACAAAACATCACGTCCTGTTACTGGTTTCCACAAGTGTTGACTATCGGATGTGTTTATGATGGTTTTTATGTTTTCACAATGTAAAGCACTTTGTATTGCTGAAATGTGCTATACAAGTAAACCTGATTGATTGGAGGACATTTTGAATATCCCACATAGATAAACCAACCAAAAACAAATCAAATGGATTATAAAGACTCTGTAAACAAAGCTGCCCTTCAAAATATAGTGCACTGCCAGTTTGGACTTTTATCAAAAAAACAAAAAAAAGTATAAGCTTCCTATTTTTGAAACGCGAGCTTTTCTATGGGCTTTTCAAATGGATTAAAGGGTAGCGTCTTTTTAAAAACTAAAAAAGAAAACTCAGTTTTGCTCTGGCCTTTTTGCATTTTGTTCGCCGATTAAACGCCTCACTGGTTGTGAGCCATCACCAAGATGGAAACAGCCCATTGGTGATAGTATCCCCCCCCCCCCCCCCAAGCTAGGAAAGCTGCATCGGATGATCAGCGACACAAGAAAGTTGGGAAAATGTCCTATTGATTGATTTATTGCTTATGAAGACAGACCTAGAGACTAACCCTTAATTCTGACCAACAGCATGAGCAGAGCTACAAAATCTTCAATACATTCATCGGGACGTTTTTATGGTAGACCAACACAAAGTTACAGCGTAATTGTGAGGTGAAAGGAAAATTGCAGGTTTTCAACTGTTTGGTGCAAAAGTAAAAATGTAAAAAAAAATTGTGGCATGCGTCTGTATTTATCCTGACAGCTTAATAGTTTGGTTGGTGGACGTCTCTACCAGATTGGGACATGTAGAAGTCAAAGTTTTAGCTCAGTCTTCTTTGCCAAAGAAAGCACAGTAACATTTCATGGGAAGAGGATGTGAGCAGCTTCCAAGTCTTTGCAGCTTTTGCTGATGATGTGGTTCTGTTGACTTCATCAGACTGTGATCTCCGGCTTTCACTGCAACAGAGTGTGAAGCGACCAGGGTGAAAATCGACACGTCCAAATCTCAGATCATATCCTTGACTAATGGTAGAACAGTCATCAGTCAAGAATGCTACTGATGAAGGTTTAGGTCTTCCCCGACCTTCTCTGGGTGGGGGAAGAGATGTCTTACCCCAAGTACAGGGATTTTAGGTATTTCAGGGTTTGGGTTATTGGACTGTGCCGGTCTTTCCTGGTGAAGAGAAAGCGGAGCCAAAGAGGGAAGCTTTCGATTTATCGGTTTATCCATTCATAGGCTTTACACCACAAAACTAGCTAAGCCTGGTGGTAGGGATGCTAGGGGAATCATCCAGTAGCAAAACGTGGTTTTGGGTTAAACAAATGTTATTGGAAGACATTATTACACTAGCTGTAAAGTACTAAAACAGACAAACAAAAAACATACAATTAAAATAAATACATTTCTGCACTTCGGTTGTTTCACCCTAGCTAAAGCGTGCAAAGTTTTTTAATCCTTTCCCGTGACTTCTCGCTTTATTCGCTGAAGTTGTTAGCGTGTAGACCGGCACAGACAGGAAGTGGGTCTGAACAGACACCTGACCTTAGTCTCCCTATGTGTTCACATACTGGCCATCTTTTCTGTATTAAAAAAAAAAAAACAACCCCATAACAAATAAATAAACAATGTTCAGCCTGGTGGGGCACAAGTAAAGCCTGGTGGCCCGTCAGGCTTATAATACACTGGAGGAAACCTTCCATTTGGATTTTATTTCGGGGTGTCAGACTGCAAAAATTCAGATTTGGTTTGCTGGGAGGATGTGATGACCAAGTTTTCCAATTAGGCACTACTTTGTGTCTAAACTGAGGCACATGAAGCTTTACTTTCCCAAACTGTGATCACACAATTAAACTGCACAGCCCACAGGCCGAGCAAGAGAGCCCAGAACGTTTCACAGATAAAGGATGCTGACCAAAGCTGCAAGAAATAAATTCAATTAAAATGACAAATGGTGACTGTGGGCTTTTCCACATTTTCCTCCTTCACCTGTACAGTTTTTTTTTCTTTTTTTTTTAACTGAGCTCTGAGGTCGTTTGTCTCGGCTGCCAGTCGGTCATGGCAAGAATGAGCCGGTGTTTATTACCTGCTGCAGCATTTCTCCGCCCGAGTTTTAATGCGCCGCTGGGTTTCCTCTGGTTCTCACCAGGAAATGGACAGTATGCTCTAAATAACTTTGAGTATTATTGCGCCTTTGAGTGACATATTTTGGCCATGAACACGTTTTTTCTTTTTTTAACTACGGCTCCCTGCGCTGAGGTAGGACTTCTCGTCTCTTCACGCAGCCGTTAATCTGCTCAGAAAGAGCCAATCTGCATCTCCAAAGCTCCTCATCTGATGGGATTTATCGCCACGCCAGTAAGTTATTAAATGCCAGCTATATAATTTTTTTTTTTTTGTCTTTTGATGAAAGGCTGCTTTTCTAAATTGGCTTTGGATCGCGCGGCAGGATTGATAATTACAACTTCGGAGTGCGATTGAATTTAATTCAAGACGGCACGTTAAAAACTGGACTCGCCACTCAAATCATTTCAATCAACAGCCACTTAAATCACTCCAGTGCGGCCCGGTTTCAGCCAATTTAATTGACACGCTTTCTGGAAAAGCCTCCACTCAGCAAATCCGAATCATTTAAACACTCGGCGTCGGCGCTTTCTGCCAATCAAACCCGGCGAGGTTGTGGGTAATTCCTGAGAGAGGATGGAGGGGATTTTCTGTAGAATCAGAAAAAAAAAAGAAGGAATTAGTTTGTTCATTTACCGTAATGGCTGCACCAAATAAGGTGACGTATGTCGTTCTTCAAGAGCGGAGCGAGTTTGAAGAAAAATCAAAGAGCTTTTTTTTTTTTTGCGTTTTTCTTTTTTTTTTAGACGGTGACCTTTAAAGCTAATTTGAGCTGCTGATTTAAATGTTCATCTGCAGGGTAATGAGAGAGAAAAAGCGGACTCCTTTAAAAAAAAAAAAAAAAAGAAAGCCAACAAGAAGCACGCTTCCTTTTATTCTTATTTAAGGGCTGTCCACAATTGTTGCTGTGGCTGATTGCAGTTATTTGTCCTTGACCTTTAATTTAATCCGTAAACCACAACAGAAGCGCTGTGTGTGGGTGTGTGGACGGGTTTAAAGCCTCATTGTGTCTGTGTCCCAGTCTGAAAGTCCCAGGTTTACAGATCGGACTCTGGATTTGACTTTACACACACACACACAATGTTCATGTGAAAAATCACAGAGGGGTCGAGTTGAGTTCATTTGTTCGACACATTTCAGAAGCGAGACTGCAAAACAAGCAACAGACGTCACAGTTTGTCAAATACCATCATCTGAATCACCAACACGCGTCAAATATGTTGATCGGCGTCCATTTTCTACTAAAGGCGACTCTACACAGGCGAGTTTTCAGCCTTGATTCGAAGTATGTCAGTGTTTCGGCAGTTCTGCAGTTTTAGCGGAGCGTAGAAGCTGAAGCATCACAAGGGAAAACCATGAACTTCCTTTCCCAAAAGAGATATATCAATGCTAAAATAAATCAAGAGCATTTTCCTCATCATTTTGTCTGTGAAGTGGCACAGCAGGCTTTTAATCCCACTGAGGGATTATTTGTGTGAAAGTTGTTTGGTGTTTTTAAACACTATAAAAGGGATTTTAGAAGCACTTACTGGATGCAAAGTTTGTTATCGCAGCTCGCACGTTCGTATCATTCCGCCACCTCTCCGTCGAGGGCTTCAGGCTTAAGCGAGTCGATGCTAATCTGGGTTAAAGGTCGGCGAGCACCTCAAACGCAGAGCGGTCATGTTCATATTTTCCTCAAAAAAGAAAAAAGAAAAGCTTTTCCAACAAGGTGGGTCTGAGCCGCGGGAAGCTGCCTCGACGTGGGAGGAAAGAGGTGTCAAAAAAAAAAAAAAAAGCAGAGAGAAGAGAAAAACAAGCACGGTAAAGAAAAAAAAAGAAAGAAAAAGAAAGCTCAACAGAGCTACGTCTGAACCGTCGTTCACATCCTCGACGGGAACAGGGAGCAGCGAGGAGGAGCTGCTCTGCTGATACGCACTGCTAGAATAACTGATGAGAATCCAAGTTAGAAACTTTGGTGCAGCGTCTGGGTCACTGTCTGGATTTGCTTCCAGTTTCGGTGTGAAACTATCCACACGCAACACAAGTCGGATCGCAGAGAACGCAGGAAGAGGAGCTCTGTTGATTTATGCTGAGAGCTAAATCCTTTATAGACCCTCAGAAAACTTCATTGTACACTACAGTTACATAAAGCAAAAAGAAACAAAAAAAAAAGCATAAGTGGCTTCAAATATTTTCACAAATATTCTATTTTAATATATAACAAAGTTATATTTGAGGATTTTTAATTCATAAGCGGAAGTCAATAGGCAGCTTGACATGGAAAAGCTGCAAGAAAGACAGACAGAGCCAACCCATCGGATGTGGTGACTGCAGAGACTAACATTGGTTTTAGCTGTCAACATAATGCGGTATCTAAAATGCACACGTGACATATAAAAGAAAAAGGGACGCAGTGCTTTGCTACTAATTGTAAGCACTACGATAAATAGATAAGGTCAGAAATAAGTTTTAAGTAATAGAAAAATGGCGAGGGAGAAGGAAGCAGGTCAGTTATGCTAGCTTGACTATGACTTGATTAACATGTAGATGTGCTGTGGAATTTGGTGTTTCGGTTCAGTTAAGAATAAAAATGGCGTCCCATCTGTCGGCTGAACTCCTGAAATCCTCCTCTTCATCCTTCCTGCTCCTCGCCCTCAATTTGCCTCGTAAAAACACAACAGAGTTTTAACGCACTTCGCTGCTCTGCTTCGCTCTGGTGCTACAGTAAATGGGAGGCAACCTATCTATTTTCCCTCTCGCTCTCTTGTGCTTTCGCTTCCTGTCGTGATGCACAAAATAAGCGCGTGCCAGGCGGCGGTGGTCTCCGGTGCCAGGTAGCAAAAGCCTGAAGCTGCTCGCTTTAAGTAATAAAAAGTAATCAGTGCTACTCTGCGTCACTTCTAACGTGAGAAATTAAAGCATGGAAATTTAAACCTGAGCTACTGTGTCGAAGTTTCTGAGTAACTCGGACCCGAACATGTGCACAGATATGCTACCGTTACTTTACAAACCAACAGCCGCTCCTGCCTACATCTGCGTAGGCAGAGAAGAGGAGACACTGCGGCACAGCGGCTGACTGGCACGGCTCACACACGGTAGCTGCACAGCTGAAATCGTTTCTGCCGTCTCATTTCAGAAGCGCCCGCAGAAACACATTTCTCTCTGTCCCTTTGTGAGAATCTCCGGCTGGCACAGGCTTCTTCTCCTTATTTCGGCTGGTTTTTAAATCTCCTACTTACAGTAATTAGCAAGGTCGTGACCAGGGCTGTATTTGAAGAATAAAGGGTCCTGGGCTGGAGCCAGTTTTGGTGCACTATCCACCCCCCCCGGAAAATACATAAATATCTTTTACTCATGCAAATTACAGAACACTGATAGGTAGGGCTACACACACGAACATTTTTTTTATTATTTTATTCAATTATGGCAAAATTATTAAGACTTTTTCAAATAAAGAATGACCTAAATCATGTTTTATTCATTTTTTGTTGTTGTTGCTGAGAATAGACTGAATCTTTTTCACTTTTCTTCAGCTGAGTCCAAAATAAACGAGTAAAGTGGTTGCCTCTCTCTCGATAAAGAAAACGTGAACGTTTTGAACTCGGAATGATTCTGACCGTTTCATTTGTTTAATTAAAATAGTTCATGCTTAACTTATTGTTGATCAGGAACAACATTCTCAATAAAGCTTTGTATTTTAGTTAAAAGAAAAAAACAGAGAAAACAAAATGGATGCTAATCTTAATACGAAAGACAAATCGGAGTTCTTCAACAGGAAAACAGATTTTTTTTGTTTTCTTCATTTCAGGATTAAATACACGCTGAAGAAAACACAAGCTTTCATTAATGATGTCAGGAGGGATTATTTCAACAAACAGACGTGGATTTTACTTCTTAATTTTTACATCTCGGCTCAGAGATCAAAGCTGCAGAGCTGCCACTTCCAATTTATTTCCATCTGTTTCTCTGTTTGGACCAGACAGCGTGGATGAGGTCCAGTACCGAGGCAAAGACGGTAAGAAAAGGCTTTTTTTCTAATCGCAACAGTTCGATTTTCCTTGTTATTCCAAATGTTGACGAATATGTTTTTTTTTGTTTTGGTTTTTTTTCCTCACTGCAATAATGCAAAATAGGGACATTTTGCATGATTGCAAAATGGTTTCCTGGGTGATTTCCTCCTTTAGTGTCCCCCGTTCTGTAACTGTAACCCACAACGCCACAATATTTTTGAGAAAATTAAGAATCCATTGTTTTTGTTTTACACAAATTATATTTAAATTACTATCTAAGACTTAAACAATGAAATATTTTCTGTTTTGACCATTTCTCAGGCTTAAAAATGCATTTCGACAGCCATTTTCTGTGGTTTGTCAACACAAAAAACAGCTGATTAAAACACAGATCTTAGCCGGACACGATAACTGATAGTAGTTATAAGTACTTTAATAGAAGTACGTGGTCACTGTGAATTAAAACCAGGAAAAGTAATTTAGCAGTGGGGGAAAAAGAAACGCCGTACTGTTCACTGTTGCACACTCATTACGGGCTGGAAAGCGCTAAAAGGTCAGGCTCTTGAATCTCCCCGGAGTTAAAAAGTAACTTGTCATTGTGACTTGGTTTTATACAACCCTCCGGGAGACAAGTTCTGCGCAGCGAAAAATGTTCCTTTTACAATTACCAGTGCACGTTTTATTTCAGCTTTGCACAAGCTGAGAACTCAGCCGTGGCTGTAGGCGCCACACGTCCCGTTTTACCGGCGTCTCCTCACCCTCCTTACGAGCAGGTCGTTATCTTTATCACTGGGCCAGGTGCCGCTGCCGTAACTCACCACCGGCTGGCACCGCCGACCGACCCAAGCCAGGAGGTTAAAATGAGCGATTGCGACTCTGACTGGGAGTTTTAAAAACGCAGGCAGAGGTTTTCATATATTTGCTCGGCATTTGGCTGGATGGTACGTGTGCAACTCGGTGTCAGATGTTTTGGGTTTCCTCCCGCAAGCTGATCATGAGCTGTGTTACCGCTACAAACGTGCGCAAAGCTTTGACTATGCGCTAATGTTAAAAAACAAACCAAAACAACAATTTAGTAATTGTGGTGTTTCCATTAAATAAAAAACACAACTAAAAATCACACGTGAATAAGTTTGTTTGTGAGATAATTTGTCAAAAGACTTGCCACACTTGCAACATTTCACTTGCAAATGATTATATGATTATATGGCATCTTCAGGAATCGAGGAGTTGAACTCAAGGACTAACCAGACTTGCTGGTCCGGTGGTTTGCCCAGGGCGGCATCCATGCTAGGACCACCACCACACACACCCACCAGTGTTAGTCAGCGGTTAAACTGGACCACAGCTGAGCTCCAGCACTTAAGACAATGTTGCATCTTTTTTTTGTTGTTGTCCTGAATCATTCAGACAATATGTACACTTGTTCTTAAAATACATTGCCCAAGTTACTCTTAAATGTTGACAGTCAACATATAAGAGTAGTTAAATGTCATGAAATCTTAAATTTCGTTGCCCAATTTGAAGAAGGTCATGAAACTTTTTCAGAATAAACTCTCCTATTGTTCTGGTTTTTAAGCAAACAGAAATCATTTTGAAAATCCCACTTAATTTGTACCAGTCTAATCAAATCAAACCTGTACTGTCAAATAATACAAAAACATTCAAATTAATTGACATGATGTCATGTTGCATTAGTGAAGAGTGAAGAGGCCCCAAACGCAGGACCCAAAATCTTCAAATCCATTAGATTTGAAGATTTAAAAAAAAAACAAAAAAAAAAAAAAACATGGGTACACGGGGAGCCAGAGGAGAACAAAAAACATCAGAAACAAACAAAAACACAAAGAGCAAGACCGGGAGAACAGGATCTAGCGGGATTTAACAGGAGAAGTAAGAGAAGCAGAAGTTTGTAAGTACTGGGAGAGTGAGTGTTGGGGATTAGGAAATAATCTAACACTGAAAAATTTGTAGACATGAGGAACATAAAAGGCTAGAGTAACTTAGAATAACTAGACACAAGAACATAAACTAGAATCACTAACACAGGACTGAACTAAGCTAAAATCAGAAACAAGACTGAGCTAATAAAAAATATGAAACTAAAAAATAGAAATAGTTTAGAAAAAAGAAGAAACTCAAACAATACAAGACCCTGACACATCAGTTCTGATTTGACTCCATTTGTGAAAAATCAAGGGTCCTTGGTTTTCCCCCAAAATTCTGCCAAAAACCCTTTTTGGCTAATTCCTGAGATCCTTATTATTGTCTCATGAATTGTATGAATTGTTCTACCTCTGGTGTTTGGTTCATAATACTCCTAAGAAGAGTTTTAGTTTTTCAGTAACACAATAACTATCTGAAAAAGGTCTAAAAAATGATTTCATACGTCTGATTTTCACCCAGGCTTCTCAGTCGGCTACAAACTTGCGTCTGGTCTCAGAGTGGGCAACAAGTGTCCCTTTCTTCCAGCTGCTTACAAAGAGGTGCATTCATTAAGCCAAGAAAGACAGAGCAGACTGAGGCAGAGAGAGAAAGAAAAACGCACACACACCCCCACACATGCACACACACACCCCCACACACACACAGACAAACGCTCAGAGGACGAGATGATCACACTTGCTCTGTTTTTCTAAGCAGAGACGAATCAACAAAACGAGAGCAGAATGAGCTCTGTGTGAGTCAAAGCCACGGGACGGGGGGAGTTAACGGTGAACGCCGGAGTGCGTGCGGTGTGTGTCATCACCCGCTACGAATGCGAAAAGTACGAACGGGTCTCACGTTTTCATTGGTCTGAGAGGTGAGGCCGGGGTTTGCGTTTGCGCCTTTACGTCATGACGAACACGAGCTTTAGTGAACAAAGCAGCGGCGCGGGGTCCCCGCTTGCTTCTGGGTCAGCGGCAAAAAGACACTGGAGCCTTCTGACTCCCTGACTGAGAACGTGAAGAGACTGGCAAACCGGCTGGAGCCCCGGATACAAAAGCTCCCGCAGGCCGACCGAGGAAGAGATTACTGCTCAGATACGCCGACTGACCGAAAGGGAAAGTGGAAAATAAAACAACTTTTGAAGTCATCCAGCGAGAGGGATTCTTATTCCTCCCTGGTAGCGAGTCTCTACCCCCTCTGAGTTCACACTGGGGCAGGGTTGAGCGCCATCAACCCCTGCATACCAAAAAGCATTCCGGAGGTAAGGCACGTCAGAGTTATGAAGGACAAAGGAGATGATAAAAGAGAGGAGTGATTCACTGGGAGGGAGATTTACCGGAGTAAGGAGAGAATCCATCTACCCACCAAGTGGAATCCACAACAAACAAAAGATGTGTGCAAAGAGCCAAACACCAGCAGAGAGGCAGAAAGGCCCCGGACAAACACGACAGACCAGAGATGTTCTGATCGGGAGAGAAGTCTTACTGCGGCTCTCCTTCAAAATGTTCCCCAAATAATTAAGAGTTGTTTTAGTCTCGTAAGGCGGAGGGAGAGAGAAAAGAAAACACAAATGTCAAGAGAACAGATTAATTAGAGACTTTGCAGCGACGCTAATACAGCTGCCTCTGTTACCTTCCTGGTGTCTGTTGACTTGTTAACAAAAAAGTACATGTTGTCTCTGTAAGCTTCCGTCTGGTTAAATCTCATTACGAATGAGGGGCTTGCAAGCAAATGAAGCGCAGCGCAGACAGAGTGAGTCATTACTTTTATTGTATCCGAGATGTTTTGATTTTCACTGATTAAGATACTGAGTTGATGCTTATCTAGGCTGGACTGCCAAATCCTGTACAGGAAAGAACAAAAACCAAACAAGAAAATACTTAATAACAACATTAGATCTGCTATGACTTTGGTGAACTGTATTTAATCAAAAGTATTTTGGATTTAAACGTCATTGGCGTACTCCGATGCTCTCTAAGGGCGGAGGGATACTCGTCTCGAAGCAGAGCGTTACGCGGTCTTCTACTGCGGTCAGGAACGCAGAGATGAAAACTTGAGTGAAAATATGAGTGAGTGGAGTCAGACTGGTGAGCTCAGCGGTAAATTTCACTTTAAAAAACACAGCTGGTTAGAGCGGGCGACCCGCATGCAGAGACTAAAGACGTCCAAATACCATCCTCTGTTCCTTTGCCCCGTCCAGTCTGATTAATGTCAAGTAAAATTCTTAAAAATAATAAAAAAAAAAGTCATAGTGATTAATCACTGAGACTTACACTGTTTTAGTGGATCGACAGCACAAATTTTCTTTTAGAGTGTCAAAACGTTTGACAAATTCAGACACCGACTGGATTTGACTAGAATAAATGAAGCAGAAGCGAGTTGAAATGTACTGAAATACACGACGTCCGTGCATTTAACGGCACCGTAAAGCAGCTTTAGGTTCTGGAGGCGCTAACAAGGCGCCGTGGAGGGCAGCGCAGCAATACGCCATCAACAGTCTCTCCACCCAGCTTCCTGTCCCGCCCCATACTAAACTGGAGCTCGGCTTGAAAAAAAAAAAAAAAAAAAGCTTTGTTACGTCAGATGGCTGTTTGAGCAGAGGATTTATAAGAAACCGAACAGAGTTGCCTTATTTTCACCGTAGCCTAAAAACAGCAACATGACCTTCCTCTGATGATACGAGAAGTTTCCAAAAATAACAGTTGCTGAGCACGCTGCGGCTTTTATTCTGAAACCGGCAGCGTTCGCACCGATTTTAAGAGAAAGACCTTTAGTGAAAATGACGCAGCAAAATAATTCACTTCATTCTGAACAGTGACAGAGTTTTATCTACAATTATCTCTCGATAAATAAGAGCATTCTCTAAATATTCATGTATTACAGTAATTCTATTCAAAAATATTAAATAGATTCTGAACACTTTGATAACAATTAGTTTGTAGCTAATGTAAAATTTAATTTCTTAGACAGTAGGAATGTCAAATAAGACCAAAAACAAAATGATTTCTTAAAAAACAAAACATTATTTTAAGGATTACGTAACTATGAAGACCGTTGCCTGGGTTTGCAAATAAGCCAGAAAACCTATGTGCGTTTTGTTTTTAACACGTAGCATTGTTTAATACAAACTTTAATCGAAATGTTTCCAATCAGAAGGTTGCATTTCTCTGTTAAACATGTTTTTCCCCCCCCCCGTCTTATTCAGCGTTGCTTTAGAAAATGAATTTTGTGTTCGTGTTCACTGTAAGCCACATCCATCAAAACCAGGAGGAATAAATGATTAACGTGTGTGCAATGACTCCATACTTTACACAAGCGTCACTTTCTGAATCCAGTTACTGGAACAAATGACCCTTTTTTTTTTTCCTTTCTTTCTTTTTTAGATGATATTTCAACTTATTGAGTTATACTCGTACATTTCATTGGTCGGAAATCACCCGCAGCAAGTGCGGCGCGTCCAATAAATCGACCTTCGCTCCAGCCCGACGGTGTAAGAAGAGGGATTTCTCTTTCTGAAAATGTGCTTTCAATAAAACATGAATATTCTGCCCAAACGGCTCGCAGCGGGGCCGTCTGAAAGTTCCAGTAGAGAAGAGTCGGTCTGCCGTGCGCCCGCAGGCGTACCGCCCAGAAGGAGCCACGCCGAGAGGAAATCTGAACACCAAATCTTCTGTATCTGTAAGCCTTCTCCCTGTTTGTGGGCGACGCATTAGACACGGAGTCTGTTTGCGCTGCAAAAAATGTTGCCACGGTTTATTCGGCGGCATGAAAACTGGTCTGCAGAGCTAATCTTGCAAAGATAACCGAGGAAGTGCCGTCTGGTGAATCTTCCAAACATTTCTGAGTGCGCATCAAACAAAGCAGTCCCTGGCAAAAGTGTTACTTCTTTTTGTCACCTTCGATGTAATTTATTGGAATTTTATATGATATTCCAACACAAAAAGTTCAGCTTCTAGTAAGCTGGTAGAGTTATCCCGCCAAAAACGTGCAGCTGTAACTGCAACAGAAGGTGGATCTAGAGCGTTGATCAACTACTTTTCAAATGTTTATTTTTGGAAAATTGCACAAGCAAGTACGCATTACTCTGCGTTGGTCCGTCACATGAAATATATTGAAATTTGTTGAGACTTGGGACGCAGGGATCCACGTTTTTTCACTGCCGATATTTGAGGCTTAGTATCGGCCGATACCGATCCGATAAAGAAGAAGTGCTGAATTGACAAAAATGTTTTCTTTTTTTTTTTTAAATGCAGACGTAGATGTACTGAATTACAAATGTATTCGATAACTCTGAACCAGTAGAGCACATTTAAATACACCAATAGCTTTACAAGCTTCCCTATAATGTCAAATAAATCATAAAGGATGACGTTGCTCAGAGCACAAAGCATAGCATGAGACTCAATAGATCTGCTGTCGTGGATCAGGCACACAGTCACCAATACCTGATCTAGAATTTTTTTCAATATCAGGACCAATACAAATACTGATATCGGATGGATGTCAAGAAGGTTAAAGATGAGATGGATTTTATTTAATTCACCTTCAAACAACATTCACTGAACGCTAAAACCAGTGAAGTCTTTGAAGACGTTCCCTTTGTAAACATGAACCGACTCTTCCAGGAGGCTGATTGATGCATCTATTATGTAATGAAACAATGTCTCATGAACGATCAGTCATTAGTTTTCCCCAATATACCTAATTATTTTAATGGTTTTCTAAGGCATGACAGCTTGCTTGTATGTATGTTTCCCCCACGTGACGCGTTCCCATGGCTACCGGTGCTGCGTGGCCCCCGCAGGCTCCTGCTGGAGTCTCACCTTCTCAGGAGTTTTGGTCTTGTTGTTGTTGTTGTGCGACGCCAGTATGACGTCTTCGTGGACGCGATCCAACAGCCACAGGAGGAATTCCAGGGCGTCGTGCTGGGAGTTGCCACGAAACTGGGATCCGTACTTGGACACGACCGTCTGAGGGGAGAAAGTGAGGCGTGAGGATGCTGAAAACTTTGTGTACACCTCATGAACTGCAGTACGACTGGGACAGCGCAGCAGCTTTTTGATGGGTTTATTTTTCCTCTCTACATAAACCCTACCTACAGAAGGCAACATGCTAAAATAAATTACCTTTTATATTTACTTTAAATATAAAGTAAATATAAATTTACTTTATATTTAAAGTAAATATAAACCTCAATTTTCCTTTCATTTAGTCATTTTACACAAAATTTGACACAAATAGTCGGTAAAGTGAAAACGAAATAATGCAAGGTTTTTAAGTTTTTTCCCCCCAAACTCCTTTTACTGTGATGTCCCTAAATAATAAAATAAAAAAAAATAAAATCCAGCTGGCATCAGAAGACTCCTAAGGTAAGCAAGATTCATTTCTAAAACAATGTACCCAACTTAGAACGTCTCATGAAGAACTAATGGAACAACTGAACAGTCACTAGGAAATGGCCGTCAACCAAAATATACAAACCAACCCAGGAGAGTTTCAACCATAGGTCCAGGTGCTGTGGTAACTCTGGAGGAGCTGCAGAGATAAACAGCTCAGTTAGCCAGACACCAAACAAATCTGGTCTTTGGAGAAGAGTGGCAAGAAGAAAGCCATTGTTTAAAGAGAGCTATAAGTCCCATTACAAGTTTGCCACAAGCCAGAGGAAACGACAAACCGGTGGGAAAAGACACTTTTATCTGTTGATACTAAAATGCATCATGATGGCTCATGCCCGTCTCCTCAAATGGCAGCTTGAACTCATTTCCAAGAGGCCCAGACCATAGATTTGCTAGAAAAACAACAACAAAACAAACATATTTTTTGATAACCTTCAGAAATTCCGACAAAAATATGAATTCCTACAATATGAAGGATCATGAACTTGGTGACGAAGTCGGGACTCGGAGCTGGGTTTGCCAACCCAAGCGAGTCAAGAGCGTTCCAGTTAACACTGTCGGAAAAGATGGGATTTCAAAATGGCGGCGTACGTTTGCAGTACGTCTTACGAAAGTTGTTTTAAGCTTTACTTTCCATAAGCAAACGCCATTTTTACTTTGTTTGGTTTAGAGTTGTAAGGTGCGACATCATGCGACATTAACTTTAGAAGCACTCTTACAAGTGTGTCTTCTAAAACAAAAAAGTTTCTGTTCATGTATGGAGCGGCCATATTGAAAGTCGGCCTTGCAAGTAGACAGTAGTAGTTGCTCCCACTTTCCCAGGAGGAAACCAGACTTTCCGGTCGATTTTCTTAACTGGGAACTTCTGACTACAAATACGACGCACCGTAAACCACATGATTCAGTCAACATGTCTTTACTGACATTAGTACGTAAAAATGGTCGACGAGAACTTTTGGTTTAACTCCTTCTCGGAGTGACAATAATTTCTTTTAACGTTACATCCAAATTTAAAACCGCTGTGCTTAATTTCCAATGACCAGGTGGCGGTGTTTAGCTTTAGCTCGCCTTTCATCTTGTACAGACAACGTCTGGTGCAGTGAAATTGCTCGGTTAGAAAATCCTAACATAATTTAATAAACCTGACCTAGACGCAGACTTGCGACACATGGAGCAAAACGACTGCTGCACATCGTCATACGTACACCTTCCCTAAAGAGAAACATGATCGTGGCAAAGACGGGAACAAAGGTTCAGAGCGATGACCCTGGACATACAAGTAGAGCTAAAATCGAATGAGCGTTTTCATGTAACTAAATGAAATGATTTCCAGTTATCCGACCAGAACATTTAATAATAATAATAATACATCAAACAGCAGATTGAGGACTACTTAAGCTCTCGCACTGTGTAACGTGACTTTAAATGTAAACGACACCCAACTTAACTAGGCAAGGAATTAGCCTCACCAACCTTAGCTGACAGCTTAGTGAAGCAGAGAGATTATGTTTGACAGAACAGTGGACAGAATTCTCTAATGTGCTACATCTTGTACGGTGGATGGCGTCTGATAGATTTTCAATTGAAAGTTTGGTTCAAGATACCTACGTAAGCAAACAGCTGGAAGCAGAGGAGGCTTCAACGAAACAGGGCCGTGCTGACCGACTCAAAAGAGAGATAAAAATTCTGTCACATTCATATATAATTGAAAGCGAAGCCTGAACGCCATCTTTGAAGCGTTGCCAAGACGCAGACAAGAGGAAGATGCAGATAAACTCCAGCAGGAGCGATAAGGTGTTCTTATCACTCACACGCATCTTCTGATCCCGACTTAAAAGGCGAGCTTCCCTCGCTTGATACGACTCGTGGAAGTAAAAAAACGCTGTCGTAATGCCGTCAGTCTGGACAATGTTTCAGAGATATGTCAGTCGGAAAATATGAAAAGGTGATATTCAGAGCTGTTAGTCATGGCTCTGCGGAGATAAAACCACTTCTGTTATCACAACTCTGACAGCTGTTTTCTGCTTTAGAGGTGTACCGCAGTTTTTAAAGTCATGGTTTTAAAATATTAGAAAATCCTCCCACCCCTTTAGCATTCCTGTGGTTTACATTTATTTTAATTTGATGCAGAGGAAAGGGAAGTATTTCTTCAACCATCCGTTTCACAGAGGGGATGTGAATCAGCTGCGTATGATGTCGTGAAGTTGCAGTATGTAACTTTTATAAAAACATTTTTTTTACACATTTGTCAAAACTGTTACTATGTTGTAACAGTGTATCAGTAAGCAAATAATCTGTGACGATTTTATTATTATTTTTTTAAATCAAGCTCCCCCGCCTTCTCCCGGTGCTAACTAGAAACAACCAATCACAGCCAGGAGGCGGGTCTTAGCGCTGTCAGTCACCCTCTGCTCATGCTAGTTAGCATGGCTACATATGATTCTCCTAAAAAGGCAAGTTGTTTTTCTGCCATTACCACATTTAGCAGAGAGTACATGATATTGATTGACAGCGCTAATAACCTCCTCCTGGCTCTAATTGGTTGTTTTTAATCGGGAATGGTGACAGTTTTGACAAATATGTAAACAAAAACATTTATTTTTTTAAAAACGCTAAAATGAAAGTTACATACTGCAGCTTTAAGAAACTTACGTGATCCACTTTGTTTTTCAGTTTTTATACCTTGTATTCTGTCACTACCAGCGCAGTACTTCTCTAGTATTTGAACTGTTCTGAGTTTTACTTGTTGGTTCTTTGGTGCTCTGTTGAATGACAGTTTTCCCGGCTGCCTGTGTTAAACTTTTGTTGATATTCGGTCATTTCCAATCATTCTCCCCCCAGTGACTCAGCCCACGTTCCCCCTCATCTCCTCCGCGCTCAGTAAATTAGTCTCACCTATCCTTTGTGGCGGTAATTACTCCCTCCTCGAGCGTACAGCGGATTCCCAGCATCAGCGGGAATTCAGGGGTCACAGCTGGCCGCTAATGGCTGAAACCCCTGACTTGAAGCCTCCCCCCTCTAAAAAAAACACTTAAAACTGCCTGTCTTTATAGTTGAAAAAGCAAACACACCTCAATATGCATTGGTATGCGCTGTTGAAAGCGTCTCAGAGTCGGCCTTTCATCCTCTGAAAAACGTTTCTTTGATTAAAGGACTAATGTCGCAGCAACATCTAGAGAAACTCATCCATGCGTTTATCTTTAGTCGCTTTGATTACTGCAACGGTGTCTTAAAAAATACTAATAATAAATTCAATCAGGCAGCTGCAGCCGGTCCAGAGTAAAACCAGTCAGAGCACATTATACCAGTTCTAAGGTGCTTCCAATGGCTCCATGGAGCTCAGAGAATAAACTTTAAAATACAGCTGATAGCTTATAAATCATCTGGTTCTGGTCTGTTCTGCATTCCCAGAACCAGAACCAAACACGGAGAAGCAGCATTTAGTTTCTATGCACCACACGTCTGAAACAAACTTCCAGAAAACTGCAAAACAATGAATTTCTTTAAATCAAGGCTTTTCAGAGCTGCATTTGATCCATAATAAGTGGAACATTGGTCAATATATTTAATGCGTGTTTGTTTGATAATGTTTATTGATCGCTTCATAATTGGTTGCTGTACTTTGAACTTCCTTGTTGCTGAAATACACTTACAAATAAACTTGACTTACTATAAAACCTGCAGACCTCTTGGCCAACTAGCGCCAAGAAAAACCCAATTCCGCTTCCGAATTGGTTGCTTAGCAACCGCGGGGCCACTGGCGCACCACGCAGCAGTGAGTCTGGGTATTTCTTGCTGCTCAAGCAGCATGTTCTTCTAGTATTTCAGATGTGCTCTATGACAAAATCTATCTTTCAACAGGTGAATTTCCCACAAATAATTTGGAATTCTGTTGCACAGAAACGTTTGCGAATAGGCAGGAATCCAACAGTTTGAGGGTACGGTCACCGTTTTAAAATCTTATTGTGATTCAGATCTAGAAATAACTTTTAGCTGATATTTTTTCTGTTTTTTTTTTTTTTTTTTTAATAGACTTAAATTGCTGTTTTGAAACTATAACTGAACAAAGAAATCTTATAATCTCATCTAACCTTTAAATTTTGGGTGTAAGCACAAATGCTTTACCCTGACAAACACTCTGTGCCAGCCTCTGGTTACAACCATGACACACTCGGCCTCGTTGTGATAGCTAGCGCCTGCAGGCCGTGATCTAAGCTCACCTGCAGCAGCTCTGCAGCCAGTCGTTACAGCAGAGCAATAACAGTGATTACCATCAGCTCCTGGAAGGCGGCGATTGTTTGAGCGATATAATTACGGCGGTGGAAAAGCCAATGAGTATTTTATTACCGTCTGAGGCAGAACGGTCGCTCTGTAATGCCTGCAACACTTTTAGCACAAGTCAGGGAAGAAAAAAGGCTTTTTTCACCTCTAAATTTGTTTTTTTCAAAAAACGTGTAATTGAAT
>CAEGAE010100302.1:0-18704 GCA_903067095.1 Girardinus metallicus
CAGTTTGTTCCCAGAATTCCTGCAGGCAGCTTGAACAGAAGCTGTGGTTGCAGCTCAGAGACACAGGATCTCTGAAAGTCTCTGAACAAATATGGCAGCTCAGGAAACTTTCAACAAGAGCGATTTTCTCCGCCATTGTAGCAAATTCCTCTGCTGAAGTCAGTATGTTGAGTTTCAGTCCTCCTTCTCTGAGTTCTTTACAGATGGGAGGCTTTCCTGCCACTTTGTCTTCCTGTTCCGCAAAATATTTCTTTAAGTTTCGTTTTTCTGTTCTGTTCCAGTAGTTTTAATTCCCTGAATTAAAACTGCTATAACATAACTTTGCCACTAGATGGTGCTAATGCCTTTTTTTTTTTAAAGTAAATGACAGGTTGTCATTTTTATTATTTTTAAATGTAAGCACTTATTTTTCCGTAGTTTTCGTTATAATTCGTGCTGGAGAATCCAAAAAGGACATTTTAAGCAATATTGCAAAATAATCATTGTGATGTAATTTTTATATTATCATTGACGTTTGTGCATTAATCAAATGAAATATGAATGTATATCTATCGTTGTGGCGTAAAAACGTCCACGTTGCATTTAATCTGAAGCAAAGAATAACTTCTCAGCCATTTTCTTCTAAGTCTGAATAATCTACTTTTAGTTTGAATCACCAAATACAGGTCATGTGGTTGAAGTCAAGTTCAGAATCCAGTTGACTGAGTTTTGCTTCAAATCATAAACCTTGCAAAGGTGTCTGACTTTCACTTTGGAATGTTAAAAAACTAATTTTCTAAATGTGGAGTTTCCATTAAATAAGAAAAACATTCAAAAATCACATGTGAATAAGTCTGTCCATGTGATAAATCATTAAAAAAAGACGCCTTCTGCCACTTCCTGTCGTTTTCTTCGTCTTTTCTGCCATTAAAAGACGAAGCCTCCGGTTGTTGAGAAGTTGGGGGGAAAAAACCCCCACCTCAACTCAAACTTTTTATCAAACATTTTGAGTTTTTCTTTTTTTTTTTTTTTTTTTCAAAAATTGGTATGTTTCAATTAATATTTGATTTTTATAGCAGCTGAGAGCACAACTGCTGTATATTTCAGCCATGCTTCTGTTGAAGTGTGCAGAAAATTCAACCAATAAAACAGAGATTTCGAAGCAGCCAAACATTTATCTTAGATTAAATGTTTTATTATTTAGTTAAAGCATAAAAAAACAATGTTACAGATTGTTGGTGAAAATGTAAACAACTAAACAGGAAGATTTGCATTTTTTACAATGTTTACAATAAACACATAATGACAATAATAATAACTTCAGTGTAAATGTCTTGTGGCTCTCTGATTATGCCAGTTTCACCAGCCTCTCACTGGCCTCCCACAGTTTTTTTGCCACACCTGCGTCTCTTGCAAACGGACGTAAAGTGGCAGGCTGGCAGTCGACGAAGTAACCCCCGCTGTGCTTGGCAGCTTCGTCCGACACAGCGCAGTAGATGACGGTCTGAGCTCCGATCTCACACGGCACGGAAAACATCCACATGATCACCTGCATGAACATCCGGAACAGGAAGGAGAAGTGGCACGTCCAGCCGCTCTGGACAAAACCTGGAGACAGAATGAATCAGAAAACGTATGAAACGGTTAAAAACATAATCCAGATTATCAATTCAACAACCATCTTTAAGCAATTTTCCTGCAAACAAGAAGAGAAACTACTGAGATGCATTTTTAAAAACTAAAGTTATGTAGCTTAGCAAAGAATCTTCACACAAATCACAACCAAAAATGCACAAAAACAGCAGCTTTTATCTAAACTCAAACTTTCGGTGCAACATTGACACAAATATTCATGTGCAGAAATTAATGTAGGAACTAAGCATGTTTCTTGTTTAACATATTAAAGTCTGGAGTGCTAACAGACAGTAAGGCTGTCACTAACTATCTCCTTTGATTAATCTATGGACTCATTTTTTTTAATAATCTATTTTAGTAAACAATTTAGTGTTTATTCTTTTACTTTTTTGTATTTAACAAATAAAAAACATTATTTAACAAATAAAAAACATTGGTGTAACCATGGTAAGGTTACACCAAACTAAAAAATATAAAATAAGTATGTTAAGAACATTTTAGTGCATAAATAATATTGTTTCATTTGATCAGTGTTTGCCTGGAGTTGGCACTTTATACACACAGGTTGTTCCTTATTCTGGCCTAATTCTTAGTTTACCTGTTATTTTTAGTATGTAATAAATGCCAACGTTGGCTGGATGTAAAAAAACAACTAAAAAACAACTAAAGTGAACAAAGTTTTGGAAGAGATTTGTCAAAATTAACTAAATTAATACTAATTAGGGGCAGCCCTACTATCCAATATTAGATTTGAGGAGAAGGAAATAAAAAGCTCTTACCAGGGTGCACGGCACAGGAAGTGACTCCTTTTCCCTCGGTGATGCGGGCCAGTTCCTGACTGAAGTAGATGTTGGCCAGCTTGCTGCGGCAGTAGGTGAAGAAGGGCAGCAGGTTGTAGTTGAGGTCCTGGAAGTCCAGCTTCTGGTATTTGTAGCTGGAGCAAGTGAGAGTTATGACCCGGCTGGGGGCGCACTCCTTCAGCCGCGGTAGAAGCAGGTTGGTTAAGAGGAAGTGGCCCAGGTGGTTGACTCCAAAGCACATGCTGAAGCCGTCGTCTGTCCAGTCAAGGACGCCAGGCATGCCTGAGGAAACCCCAGTAGGGAAATGCATTACCTGGGTGTGATAGAACATTGACCTGTTTTAATCTGATGTGTTTTATGTCCAGGAAGCATGAACTTACCTGCGTTATTTACCAGGATGTGCAGACTCTTCTCCTTCTGCAGAAACTTTTTGCAAAAGTCCCTAACGGAGTGCAGGCTGGCCAGATTCAGCTCCATGTGGAAGACATTAAAAGATCGACTCTGAAGTTTGATCTCTCTCACGGCCTCCTCAGCCTTTTCAGGGTCTCTGCAAGCAATGATGACGCGGGCGCCTCTCATTGCCAGGGCAACAGCTGTCTCCTTGCCAGTACCGGAGTTACCTCCTACGCCATGAAAAACATGTATCCGTCATTATTTCGTCTTAAAAACTCTAAATTGGTAATGAAAAATGATCTTTGCTGTTATTAGCACAGTTCATTTAGCAGTAGAATTTAGAGGGTAAAAGTGACAATTGCAAAGTTCACTGCAAAAACAATAAAGATGAACAGCAGAAGCAATGTTTATTTACCTGTAATGAGGACAGTTTTACCATCGAGTCTTTTCAGCTCCGTAAAATATCTCCTCCTTTTCATCCATTTTAAAACTAAAAATACACTTAAAGAGGTAATAACTGTATAGAGGAGATACATTTTCCGATTAGCTCGACGGCGATGCTGCTACAAATATTAGCTTGTTAGCATTCTAACTGAACGACCGCCCCCAAATATTCCGACATTCCGGATCTTTTAGTCGTAACCGGACATAATTCAGACTAAGCTGAATACAAAAAAAAAAACGTGTATTACTGTTAGTACTATACTATAAAGGCGTCGATTTACAATGGTTTATTACAACCCATTTTTGGCTTATCAAATGATGCGCTCGTACGCCGAAGATCTCGCGAGAAGATCCAAGTCTTTGTCGATAATAGAAATTCCGGATCCTCTTCGAGATCCTGTCCGTTTGGCTCGATTTTTTTCTGCTCCCAAACTGATCCGACTTAGCGTAGTTTTTGTCAGCTATGTTAATATTCTTCAGCCACCTAAAAAAATTATGTATTATATTAATTCTGGTGAATAGTGACTTTACAGTACAGGGTACACAAAACTAACAATCCAAACAATATAATTAAAAACTGAAATCATTAAAAAGGTTTCTACTGTATGGAAAGTCAGGGACTAAGATTACGCTATCATAATAATAAAACATGATGAGAATGGTATATTTTGCAAGTTCAAGAAACAGTCGAATATGTTAAATACTTCAAAAATAACAAAGGCATGACCTAAACAACATCTCATTTGCATGTTTATAAAAAGCCTAAAAGTTTATCATCTACAAAACTCAATTTGAAAGTTACTAAACAGTAGAAACCAACTGGAGACCAATAAAGTGCAGTCTTTATCACACATTGACATGTGTGATAAAGGTGTAAAACTAATATTGGACCATTTTTTATAAAGGCATTAACTTGCACTGTTTGTTTTTTTTTAAACAATTGAAGTTTTAGTTTGAATACATTTTGACACGGCTGTAAATTCTCCTACACTGAGAAAGATTTTCAATATTTTCAGTATTGTATATTTACTTTTAGATCAGTTTATAATTTGTAACCATTAAAAATGGGAAAGACAAAAGGACATGCTATTCAGATAAGAGATATAGGTGCTTATTGTCACAAGTCAGAAAATGGCTGTAAAAAAATACATATTAAATAAAAAACCTATTAAAAACCTATTAACTAGTGTTATTAATGTTTTGTTTAAATATGATAGACACTGTAAGGGGGGAAATTATCTTAAAATCAAACAGCTTGGTTTGAGAGCCAGATTGGTCACAAGTGACACAAAGCCGGAATTGAAATGTAAATGTTTTTGCAGCTGAACTAAAGTTAAAAATGTGACTGCAATCACATGCATGCAAATCTCTGGAAATTTATAGAATGTATGTCATGTGTTGGCACACAAAGAGGGAGCAAATCCTGCTTAAACGCTGCTTAAAATTAACATCTGTTAAATCATTACTAAAATATTAACTTTGACTCATGTGATCTGGATTGTTTGTTACTTTGAATGACCTTTGATACACTTTGCATTTCTGTAGGAGTCTCCGTCAAGGGTAGATTCACTCAGCCACGAGTGTTTACTCAGTGTTCCCAATCCAAAACATGGGGACAGACATGAGAGAGCTCCTTTTTATCTGGATAATTCTGACTTTCTTCTCATCTAAAACAACGGGTATGTTATGCTATTTGTGAAAACTTTTCAGAAAGTTTTTTTAATCATTTATCTTAAATGGAGGAATTCATGCTTTCCTACAATACTGCATTCTGGTCTTCCTTTCCAGAAAGGTTTCTGATTATTCACATGTTTTTATCAGGTCTAACATGCAGCAGTATTTTGACAAAATGCTGTTCCAACTCCAACCAGTCCTGCTTCCAGGTCTCGCCTTATTCCAGCTCCATGCTGGGAGGAAGAGCGCTTAGGATCCTCGGTTTGACTCTTCCTCCTGATGGCCGACTTCTCTGCAGGTTTGAGACCATCAACACTTAAAATCACAGTTATTGATAAGTATTCTGTTACATGTATCATCCTGTAAAATCATTGCAGACTAGTGATATATAAAACATTAAATTAAAGGAGAACATTGCAGGCAATCTGAGTTTAGTAATCAAAGGAAATTCTTGAAGAATGTTTAACATTTTTTAAAACATACATTTTTTAAGTGTAAAAAAAGCAGTATTTTGCATGCTGTATATTTAACTTTTAAACATGAACTTAATTTACTGACATCTTGTTTGTTTAAATGATTGTCTCTCGTGCAATACCTGCATATTTTGAAGTGTTTTCTGTTTACTGATGGCAAATTGAGATGAAAATGGAACAAAAAGTGTTGCGACACCAGTCAAAAGGTCAAATAAATCCAAGTTTGCCTGACGTTGTTGCAGGTTCAAAGGTGAAATTGAACAACAGGGGATTATTGATGAAGAAGGTCATCCATACTGCATATCTCCTCTGTTGTATGAGACTGGCTGGATATCGTTTGATGTCTCGACAGATGGAACAAATTTCAACAGATCTGGAGAGTATCTGTCAGGTAAAATAAAAAAACCTATGAAGATTTTCTTGTTGATTTGCTTGTACCTCTCTTTTAGACTGTGGTCTTAAGAATCAGAATGTTTTGCAAGTGCTCTTTTTATACAATTATTTTTACAACTCACCATTGGAAAAAGTAACTTGGGACTTGCAAAACTTTTGTGAGATCTTGCAAAAGTATTTTATGTTTCCTTTCCTCTTACCTCACTTGTAAGGCACAGTGTTCTTCGTTGTATCTTTCTGGCTTTACAAAGCTCAGAAGCAAAATGTTTGAAATCTTGGACAAAGTAAACGGGGATCTCATGAAACTTTTGTAGGATCTTGCAGAAATGTACTTAAAAATTTTTTTCAATGTTCCTTGCCAAGTTTAGTATATTTTGCAACACTTTGCACAGTTTTATGAATCCTTTCCTACATATTATTACTACTGTAGATGAAAATAAGCTGTACTCTGCTCCAACACTATTAGTATGTTTTCCTTTTTGAGTTTTTATCCACTGATTAACTCTGTTTCTCTGTGTCAGTCCATCCCAGTAAAGCAGATCCCTCATTTGAAGTCACCCTTGTGAATTCAACACTGTGGCAGAACTATGGCACTCCGAACATGGCCGGACAGCTGAGGATGACCTGGAACAGCTCTTTAATCAAATCCGAAAGAGTCAATGTAGAGCTGTGGGGTTACAGAGAGGTCAGCAGGACTGCTGCAGGGCCGTCCTCTCTGCAGGCAGAGATTAGTTACCTGTACTCTCTCGGCAGGAATATTTCCAACACAGGTGACTTCAGCTTCATTCCTCAACCCAGAGAAAAGTTTTCCACGTGGGAATTGGGGAATATTCGAATCACCACCACTTCTAAATCAGAGGGAGAAAGGTATCCACAACACATCTCGAGCTTCTTGGCAGTATTGTATTTGACAGAATGTCTATTTGCAAATGCTACTAAATGTCACATATATGTTTCTCCATGATTTTTACAAGGGTGAAGTGGAAAAAGCATTTGAATTAATTACTGATCATTTACTGGAGAAGGAAAATACTTTGTTTACTATGTTTTTTGTTTTTTTTGCAAAATTACATCTTGTTGGTAGCATTGCTCTAAATATGTTATAATTTGGTCTTTGTGTAATGATGTCTGAAAAAAGAGAACAAATTGAAATAGATTTTAGTCACATTGGTTTTAAAAGTGTTATTAGTGGTTTTAATAACTTTTTTGATTGTGATTTTGTTGACAACAATTATTTGTTAGTTAGGGATTTAAGTCTTTTTGGTAAATGGACTCAAACTGAAGTTCCAATCTTCTACATTTTTCAGTGTGAAATTATGCTACTGCAATAAAATATAAATTAATTATTAAAATATCAATTAATTATTAATGTGTCTAAAACCTAAAATGTAGGGAACTTTACTCTGCACTGAAAAAATAAAACAGATGATCCAACTTACCAAACTGAATTAATTTGTTACAAGTAATTAAATTAACTTTATCCCTATAAATATGTTAAGTTTCTAAAGTTGTCATGTTAAACAAATGTAAATAAAGCAAACTTGACAAACTTATTTCCATGTAACAAATTAACTAAATTTTTTAAGTTTGACCTGCATTCTCTGTTTTTGCAGTGTGAATTACAGCTTGCATAACTAAACTAATAAATATTAGTATGTGCATTGCATGAATTACGGAGAAGATGTTTACAGTACTTACCAATATTTCTCTACATGATCTAATATTTTATGGTGTTATTATAAAATACGCCACCATTTACTGGTTTCATTGCTTGATATTTGATGTTTTTGTTAGTTTTAAGTACAGACAATGTCACATATTCACACATCATTATTAATACAATGTGTTTCTTCATCTGATAAAATAGAAAAATGTAACCAATTATCTTTTCTGGTGTTCCAGAACCTTGAACTAAATGTTTAAACCACAGTTTGAACTTTTTTCTAAGAGGCTACTTCTAAGTGATGTTTCTTCTCAGGAACGTCCAGTCCCTGTGGAGTGGAGGCCATGTTCTGGCCTGGCACCTGGAGCAGTCCTTCAGGGACGATTCGTCAGCCTGGGCACAAAGGAAGTGTCTGCAGTGGGACGACCTGGAGAGGAAGCTGCCTGACTTCCTGGACGAGCTCATCGACTGTCCCTGTTCACTGGCTCAGGCCCGTGCTGACACAGGAAGGTTTCATGTGAGTCTGCACACAACAATGTGTGGAACAGGATACGTAAGAAAACTTTTTTTTCTCAGAATTCTGACTAAAATCTCAGGATTTTGACTGTCATTTTTCTCTGACTTTTGTTATTAATTTCAGAATTTTGATGTCAATTTCAGGATTTTTGCTTTTTTTTTTTTCTCAAAATGTTGACTTTAATCTCAGAATTTTTTTATTTTTTCTGAAAATTCAGACTTTTTTCCTCAGAATTTGACCTCAATCTTTAGAGATAAAAGACAGAATTCTGTGAAAAACATCAGATTTCTTTCCCTGCAGTAGTCCCCCTCTTCCATAGCAATAACATTTCATTATTTTGTCTAATCACTTGCAACACAAAAAAAATTTAGCTACATTTTATTTATCTTGATAGCTCTGCATTGAAAACATAAAGACATTCAATTCCATCCATCCATTTTCTGTACGCCCTTGTCCCTTAGTGGGGTCAGGAGGGCTGCTGGTGCAGATCTCCAGCTCCAGTTCGGGGCGAGAGGTGGGGTCACCCTGGACAGGTCGCCAGTCTGTCCCAGGAAACATTCAAGTTATTTTTTACAATTTCAATGTTTTGTTGTTTTTTTTGATGTCAGACTGATTACAGCTGTAACATTGAGACGGGCAGTGTGTGTACGTACCACCCTGGTAGTGTCCACTGTGTCAGAGCCGTCCAGGCCAGGTAGGAGACGCAAAGAGAAAAGAAAAAAAAATCACAGAAGAACCTTTTAAATCTGAGAAACTCTAACGTCTCCTTCTTAAATTTGCAGCTCAAGTCATGGAGCAGGGCAGCAGTGTTGCTATGACAACACAGGTGCTCTGGTCCTGACGGGGGACTCAGTTGGTGGCAGCACCCCGGACCGTGCTCACGACTGGGGCTCCCCGCCATACGGGGAGCCGCCTCGGGTTCCTGGGTTCTCCCACTGGCTTTACGACGTGACGAGCTTCTGCTACTGCTGCCTGTGGAGCGACCTCTGCCACGTCTACCTAAACCATCGGCCTTCCAGTGGATGTCGCAGATACCAGCCACCCAAAGCAGGTCGTACCTTCTGTAAATCAGGCGTGCATGGTGGCTTATGTGAAAAAACAAATTCTCACATAACATACTGTTTCTGAGGGTTTATAAATGAAATGCCAGAAAAATGAGCGAGTGGGACCAGTTTTCTCACTGCCAGTCGCCTGGCTAAAAAATAAAAAGCTGAACATTTTTATTTCTTTCAAGAAAGTCAAACTTAGCTGTTTGAATATATTTACAGTCACAGAAAACAGATATGATGCTGCAACAAAATGAACGACACACATTTCTCCTAGTAGCAATTCTTTAGCAGGTTGGCTAATTGAGCAGATAGGCCAGCTAATTCAGCCGCCAGCACTCAGCTTATTAAGCTGCAAACAGCAGAATGACAAAATGGGGTAATATTTTGTGGCGTAACTACTTTCAAACTGCAGCTAAACTTAACTGGTGGATTGTGCCATAATTTTGCTTAAGTCTATGTATCAAAAACAAGCAGTAAAGCAACGTTTCAACATTATTTTAACTTTAACCATCACTATGCTCTGGCATTGTTGCAGCAGTTGGAAAAAGTGCTGTTTCTCTTTTTTGTGTTATAAATCATTGTTTAAATTTTTTGGTATTTGTACTCAAAGTCATCATAGAATGGCGCAATATCAGAAAACAGTGACTTTTTACTTCACAATGAGCTTTAATCTTTTTGCTCATCAACTCTTTTTTTTTTCTATTTGACTTTTTATTTTTTTTTTTTTATTTTGTTGCGGTTTTTACTTTGATTTCCTGAATCTTATATTCTCTTTAACCAGTTAATCACAGTCAGACTGATTCTGATTTTATCCAAACATTTTCTACAACAGGACATAAGAGAAGCTGGTAAAACCAGATCAGTGTGGAGGAGTAAATGAGTTAATAAGTGGAAAATATATCACACAGATAAGCAGGAGATGGAGGGGAAAAAACGTATTTGTGTCAAATTGTCACTATAAGTTTATCAGTGTTGACTTCATGCTGTCTCGCAGGTGTTGTCTTCGGAAATCTGCATTTCATAACGTTTGACGGCCTCGGCTACACCTTCAGCGGCAGAGGAGAATATTACCTGTTGCTGTCAACAGACAAAAACCTGAGTGTTCAGGCCAGAACAGAACAGCTGAATGGTAAGTCTACATTTAATTCCAAAGCCCTGTCTGTACCTATATTTTATGGTCTGACTATACCTCTATAAACTTTAGCTTTCTCTGAACGTGAATTTTACTGTTAATCCCAGAGGTAGATTCTTGGTTTCTCTATGACTTGTGTCTACTTCTGTTAGCACCCTGCTTAACAGAAACTTCACGGGGCTCTTTCTAAGAAAAGAAAGTGAAATGGCATTAATTGATCGTAGATGACCAGAATTACTTAATATTATTCCCTTTATTATTTAAAATCGCCCAGATCCAAGCATAAATAAATCATGGTTTAACTCGAGAACAAAAAGGATGCTTGTGTTTACCAATAAGGGACTTTAGTCAAAGCTACCCAGCTGTCATCAGTGGCCATGAAGGAGAACTCCTCTGATGTCATCGAGGTACGAACGGCTGGCGACCGTCTTCAGGTGCTGAGGAACCTGAAGATTCTGCCTTTTACTGAGCAAAGATGGATGGATCTGCAAGGTGGGCTGCTGAAAATTTATTTTGACCTTCTGCTGAATCAGGAAGGTGTTGCAGTAATAACATCTACTTTCTAAAGCATTAAGTCTTATCCTTTAGGAGTAAGACTTGCAGTGATTAACACTTACAGTTTTCCTTCTGCTTTTATTCATATTTCTGTCACAACTTTCTGATTATTTCTGATTACTGAGTAACTATTTTATTGATGCTACTTTCTGCATAACAAACATCAACATGCATCTGCATTAAATGAATTCCATGTTCTCTCATCTTTCCAATTTTGATAAGTGACACAGATTAATTGGGTTTTTGTTTTTGATTTCCTAACCCTGACCATGAACTCTCCAAGAGATGTAGATCCTATTTCTTGCCAGCAGATGGCAGTATTTCATTCTGATTCTTTAAGTGTGGCGCTGCAGCGCTAAATGTTTACCTGCTCTGTTTTGTAATAAAGTTGGCCTAAACTTAGAAAACTTACAGATAAAAATGATATAAAAATGTAACTGGTAATGACAGATTGTCTTCAGTCTTGTGCTTGATAAATATTACATAAATGTATTTGTGTGTGAGGCAATTTCTGCTTCCAATCCAGCTGTCAGTGATGGATTTTGATAAGTCCAAAGTCTGACAAGAATGTACATGTGTCTACAAATCTTTCTTACCGTAGCCTGATCGATACTGTTGATATATGCTATTCATCAGCAAACATGCAATAAATTTAAGTCATTACAGGTGTTTAGTTTGTACATTTAAGATGCTAATTCAGTAATTATGTATCCAGATTTTAATCAGAATATTATTTTCTTTTAGGTGTTTTTGTATTTGCTCCCAGCCCTCAGAATGTGACAGTAATCTTTTCCTCTGGTGCTGCTGTGGAGCTCCGTCTGCATGAAGGCGCCATGACGGCTACCGTCCTGCTTCCAGTGGAGTTTTCCAACCACACCCTGGGTCTCCTCGGTCGGATGAACTCTGATCCATCCGATGACTTAATGACCCGGTCTGGAGAGGTCATATCATCTAAAGCCACAAAGGAGGAAATCTTTACCTTTGGAGCTGCATGTGAGTGTTGGCAACTGTTGAACTTGCGTCCCCCAATAATGAGACTGAACACAGATATTCATCTTTGTAAAGTAACATGAAAACTAAAAACAGCAAATCATGGAACTGTTCCAACAATTCAGTGATTTGATCATATTAAATTATTGATAAAACTTTAGAGACAACAATAGAAAGCAGAGAAACCAGATTACTGTTTTATTCCCCCTGTTTGTTTTATTTTTTGCCGTTTTTCAGTGAGGTGTAGCTCAGGGCACCGTTCTTGAGCAACTTTTATTCTATTTCACATATTTTAATGTTAAATTACACCGGATATTATAACAAAAAAATAGGATCTAAAAGTGCCCATTATGGATGAGGTAACCAAAAAATATGTCATTTGTGTGCTAATCTGCATAAGTCATGTAATGTCAATAAAAAAATATATCTACAGTACATTAAAACATTTAAAATTGTAAAGCAAGACTTGATGATGTTTTGAGTTTTTCTCATCATTAAATATGGGGAGAAGAAAAGGAGAAAAACAAAATCTCCAAAGCAGAGAATTGCAGCTCTTTTTTTAGTTTTCAGTTATTCTACAGTGAAGTATTAATTTATTTTCAGGATTCTCGCACATCTTTGCCAAGGCAACCAATAAAAGACATGAGCAAATGTCGCTAATCTTTTCAGATTATGGCTGGTTTCAGTTACATTGCCTTTGCTTAGCCTCAACCCAACATAATAATTAACCACAGTAATCCTTTATACTAACTAATTACTATTATTTATTTATGCTGCAAAGGCATAATTTTATTTAGGATAAACAGTGATTCAGTTCACGCTGCTTACTTCCAATACTTTAACTGTGAAACTGTACGTTCATGTTTTTCCTTAGAAGTTGGTTGTAGTCTAAAACTCATAATTTGTTTCAGTAACCAAAAATCCCAAAGAACCTCACTGATATTGTTAATTTTTTTTCCTCCAGGGAACATATCAAACACGTCTTCCCTTTTCACCTATGACTCCCACTACCTTTTGGATTCATACTTTTTTCCATTAAGCCACGACCCTGCTTTTGTTCCGGCCTTTTCTCTGCCTCTGAAACCTGATGACCCCTTGGCAGCAGACATGTTGTCGATGTGTTTGGGAGAAGGGGCGCAGTTCTGTATACATGATACCCTTATCTCTCGGAACCTGGCGGTGGGAAACGCCACACTCAGGACCCATCAACATCATCAGGCCTTAATGGAAGCCCTGAAGCCAGGTACCACATGTCACAAGATCATTGTCTGCCTATCTTTAATTTCCTTCAGCTCGTGGGCAAAAGCAAGAGAAAAACAGTTGTTTGTATTTTATTTCTAACTCAATGGATCAAATATTACTTGTCAGTAATAATGTTTTTCTTTTTCTTGTTGGTAAAAGATAAGTAGCAATTTTTTGAAATAATGTTGTAAGGTGAACACAGTCATTGTCACTTTATAGAAAAGAAGCATCGGTTCTTGAAATATTCGCTTCTTGTCACTGGCTGATGACTTCTTGACATATTGTTGCTCCTTAGTGGTATCATGTGGCTGGCTTCCCACACCCAGGAATGGGAAGAAGAATGGAACACATTACCTGCAGGGGAAAACCCTGGGCTTCACCTGCAATGAAGGCTACATACTGTACAGGTCAGCAGAGCGCACCTGTCTGCAGGAGGGGACATGGACAGGGGAGCATCCCTACTGTATTACAGGTAAAAACCCTGATTTGAGACCAAATTTTGAATGCAGTGGCTGCACAACATTTTTAAACCAAACTGAAAGACTTCAGCTTCACTCAGTCATTCAGTACCTCAGCTTTCCCCTGTGGAGTTCCACAGGGATGTATTCTTGGTCAACTTTTCTTCTCTTAATTATCTTCCATTGTTCCATCCTGAACAACCATATGATCTAATTTCACTGGCTTTGGATAGTGATTATTTTTCTCAAACTAAATGAACAAAACCAGCACCGTTTACTCTTGAGCCTTTGAACACTTTCAAAATGTCTTTAACAAAACCTAATACTTTATTATTTAGAAACGCATCTTAATTTGAAAAACTAAAACTAAAACTGAACACATTTTAACCACACCACACCTGGCAACTAAGTCAGCCGTAGCCAAACTTTTTTTATTATCTGCTACGCAATAAATTGGACATGCAATGTTTTTTTTAATGAAACAAAGTGTGAAAAATGTTTGTCATCTTTTTGTCAGTTTTCTTTTTTGTTCAAGAAAATCTTTTGGTCTATTCGCAGCAACAAAAAATTAGAACTTTCTTCAGAAAAACTTTTGCTGTAGTCTTTTTTTTTATTAAAAAGTCACTGGATGTTTATAGCTCTTCTTACTATGAAAATAAAATTAAAAGAAAAATACTTTGGGCCTAACATTTTCCATTAAAGTATTAAATTTGTCACTGGAATACTCAAGCTAAAAAAATGACAAAAGTGCCCACCCTTCTTATTCTCGAACTGCAGTCGAAGGGCCACATAAAATTGTTCCAAGGGTCACAAATTGCCCCCGAGCCACAGTTTGAACTCCCCAAAGTGTCCAAACTTTTGACAAAACTATAAGCTCCAAAACTATAAGCTTCAGAGCTTAGATTTGCTCTGTGTTGGTAAATTAGAAACATCTGGGTCCTTGAAATGGCTTTTTAGTCCTCACCCTGACCATAAACTCACAGAGCGCTGGTGTAGTTTTTCAGTCTGGCCAGCAGATGACAGTAATTCTCAGATTCTTTTGTTTTTATTTGTGTGTGTTTTTATTCCAAGTTATCTTTTTCTTTTATGTTCTTGCTATACATTGGATAAAACTCTGAAAACTTAAAATTACCTACATTTGATTCCCATCTAAGTTGGACTCATTTGTCTAATTCCTATGTTCATGAAGTGCTCTTCACCAATAAATATTCAGCTTAGTTTGACTGCATGCATCTATACCAAGACAGTTGCATGAATAAAAAATTCCCCAGGGAGAACTGAGTTTACTCCCATTAACACACAATGGCAGACGTTTTTAGATGCAGTATGTGACAATGATTGCTCTTGCTCTATAGCTCTCATTACACAAATCGGAGCTAACGACTGTCAACATGGCCTGAGGAGCTCAGTGGCAGGTGTTGCGGGAGCTGTTTCCTTTTCCTCCACCGTTCAGATGTGACCTCCAGACAAGTAAACAACGCTAAATACAGACTGAGCAGCAGCAGCCCTCCTTCTCCTTCCCTCATATGAATCATTGCGGCACGATGTGTAGGCTTAAAAGAAGTCGTAATTAAGTTGAAAAGGACGTGCCATTGAACAATAAATACCACCACTTCCAGTTTGACTCCTTCTCAGTCACTTTAATGAGCCGCTGCTGCCTGTCAGAAGAGTTGACAGTGAGTCCAAACAGTGTTGTGCAAGTTCACATTTCCCAGAAGATGGCTTAGTTTGGAGAAGTTAAATTAATTCACTTTTATAGTCAACTATACGGTGAACTAAATTCACAGCCTCTACTTGAACTTAGGGATTTTTTCCCCTTATAATGTTTCAGTGAAATTAAGTTTAAAAACTATGTAGATCATGACATCATGCTCCAGTTAGCATATCAATAAGCCTATATAACTGCATAGCGTTTTCAGCCTTGTCATTGCAGCTTATTTATGCGTATTTTTTCACTCCTGTTATCAGCGATCACTGTAATCAGTGCTTTATTACATAGGAATTCTCAATAAATCTTCTCCCATTCAGAAAGTTAGTCTGAAATTATGAATGAAACCTTTACTTTGGTTTTTGCAGCATTTAGAAGAGAAACTCTTCAGTAGAATCCTGATTGCATTTAAGTCAGTAGGTTGACAAAATTGTCAAACATCAACTCAAAGCCCTGTGACAAAATCCATGAAGGTTTAGATTTATACTCCCTTTTGTCTGTTTTACATAAAAATCTTGCTGGACTCAACCTCTGTTTTCACCATAGTTTGAAGTGGAAGGAGAACAGACAACTGGGCACAATGTATGAGTTCTGATTGTTGCAGCATAATCCTTGAAAGTGGGCAAATAGGCTCTTGCAAAAGTATTCGTAGCCTCTCAGGTGTTTTACAGTAAAAAGAAGAAAAAGTAACTTTTTAACCTTTTTTTGCAATAGAGGCAAACATTTCAGAATATTTTTATTCTGATGGAACAATGCAAAATAGTGTATTGCAAGGTGGAAGGAAATTTATACATATTTTTAGACATTGTATTTGATTAAAACTTAAAAAACGTGCTTTGTGTTTTTATGTCAATGTAGAACTACCTTACATTTTCTTTTGAAGTACAGCTCTACTATCTGTTCATTTCCAAACGGTTTAAATGTATGTAAAGTTCTAGTTTCAGCTGTATATATAGAAATAAAATGGTCTGCCAGTCGGGTACAAATGTTTCAAAACATTTTCAATAATTATTCTGCTTCCAGTGATGAATCACTGAACTTTTATGCAAAAGAAGCTTTGTTTGAAATACCAACCAAGGACATCAAGTGACTTTAAAACTAGTCATGTTACTTGAGTCATGTCATTTTGTTTATATGTGAAAGTAAAGTTTCTTCTTCACAAAATTCACTCAACTATTGTTTTTGTTTATTCATTTTCTTGATTTTTCACGGCTGCTGCTGCAGGTTAGTGTTTTATTGATGCATCTCTGTGACATGTCTGAGAATGAACCTTATCCCAATTACTGAGGCCAGGTGCAGGTGCAAAATCTTGTTTTTGTTGACTTTGTGTTATTTTTTTTTTTTGTCTTGTTGGAGTTGGGTTTGTTTAGGCTCTCTATGAAGAGCGTTGTTTGACTGATGTCTCCACTTAACCTGTTTCAAATTCCAAGGATAGTTGCACTAATGAAAATAAGTCATGCATGGTGAGATCCACCTTGGGTGCAGCTCTTAGTACAGATGCACTGTTACCAGAGAGAGAAAAATCAGCTTTACTTCTCATCTCTCTCATCTCCTGGGGAGCCTGGGAAGAGCACAAATATGCATGTCTTTCAAATATCCTGGAAGATAAACGCTGGAAATTATTATTATCATTACTTGCAGTTTCATATCGGCAGTTTGGAATCATGTATCATGCATATTGTTTTCTTTTTTTTTTCATTCTCCTATTAAATATATTCATGTTTGTGCTATCTCAGACCGTAACAAGTAATAAGATTAGTTACAATAACTATGCAGATACTAGTGAAGCTAATGACCAGGCCTGGAATCTGGGTGTGGTGATGAACTCCGACTTGAACCTTCAGAGACACATAAAAACAATTACTACTCGGTCTATTGTCACCTGAAGAACGTTTCCAGGATTAAAGGACTAACGTCCCAACAAGATCCTGAGACGATCACCCATGTGTTTATCTTTAAATGCATTGATCACTCCACCAGAAAAAGTTCAGGCCAGAGTCTTGAACCAGAGTTAGGAGCAAATATGGAGAAGCAGCATTCAGATTAGTTGAAAACTGCAAAAATGCTGAAACACTGAATTCCTTCAGTTCAAAGTTATAAATGTGTTTGTTTAGTTGCCTTTGATTAATGATAATTGAAGTTAGATTAATTCCTCTTGCTCGGAGGGGTGGTTGGATTCCTCCAGCCTGAATTTGAGGCAGTGATTAAGATAATAGCAATACAACATTAAAAAGATGAGATGTTTTTGGATCTTCCAGAGAGTAAATTGTTGTGGTACAGCTGAGGATTGTCCATGGACAAGATCAACCTTGTCTGCAGTCAGAAAGTCAGGCCCCAGACAGGAATGTTTCCAAAGTTTAGTACCATAACATGTACAAGCAAATGTTGTGCATCAATTGCAAATATTTGATCTATTGCACCTATTGACAACATTATGAATACCTGAGTGTGATTTAATGCCATATGTGGGTTTTCTGAATGCTGTGCATGTTCCTGAAACCATGACATGAGACTGAAATATAGATATTTCAGTTTTAATCTTCATAATATGATCAGTGATGGCTCACAGGAATAATGGGATAACTTTGAGGAAATAGCCGGATATTAAAATGGTGTCAGTTCTCCACATGCAGAAAGTTCATTAATATCTGATGCATCTTATAAGATTAGTACCAAAATCTTCAGGAATCACCAGCTTGGTCAAAATTGATGCATTTATTGATATCTTTTTTTTTTTTTAGCAAAACTGGCTAATTTAGAAACTTCTAGGATTTGTTTTGTGTGAACTTCTATTTCAGATTATTGTTTTCCATATTACCAGCCTGCATTTTTATTGTGATGTAAATCAGTTTTTTCTCTTATTATTCTCTAGTTACCTCTAACAGTCTCAGTATATTGATGGATGACATGACCTTTTTAAATACTTTCTTTTAAGAAATGGCAGCATATGTGAAGAAAAGTTCTAGGAGAATCCTTCAAACTTAGCATTTAGTTTTATTTTAATCTCCTGGTATCTATAACAGACACACATGACTCTAGTTGGGTTTTACCTTCATGAAAATTGATAGTGGTTGTTTTAAGTTTCACCTGAGAAAATCTACACTCTTTAAATTTTTATTTTGATAATCTTTAGATATAAAAAAAAAATTGTAACAAGTTAGTCATGGTTTTGGGAAGATAAATAAATGTAATTGCTGTCAGTTTAAATTTAAATAATCAGCTCCTGAAAAAAAGCAGATCTAGTAATAAATGTTATTAGCAAACATATTCTAATCTATGGCCTGAATGGGTCAGTAATTAATATGGACTATCTATATTTCACAGTCAGTAAATCAGATTACTTGCTTTTGTAACTAGGGCTGAAACGATTCCTCGAGTGATTCGAGTACCTCGATTATCAAAATTCCTTGAGGAAAATTGACCTGCTTCGAAGCCTCGTTATATTATGTTTTATTATTTAGCGCACCGTGTTCCGGCCGGGACTTTATTTGCTCTCTCACTTTTTGTATGTGTCAGAGGGATTCAATGTTTGTGTGAGAGTGATGTCACGGAAGAGGCGGGGCATCATTTGGAGATCAGATCGCGCATGCGTTGATACG
>CAEGAE010100304.1:0-19005 GCA_903067095.1 Girardinus metallicus
AATGCGGGCTGTAATCAAAGCTAAAGGCGGCCCAACAAAATATTAGAGAGTGTGACCATTTTTTGGTGGCGACTTTTTTTTGGGCCAGGCAGTGTATATATAAACAGAATAATTACCAAACTGAAGAAAATTATATAGTTTTTAAAATGTTTCGCACATAAGAATCTGAAAATTTTGCAGAATGGATGGAGATTATATGTAGTCATCAGATTTAAACCGTTTTGTTGCAGCTCTGACTGCATGTTTATGGTCGTTGGCCTTTTTTTGAAAGTTAAACATTAACCCTCGTTTGAATTCTTGTTTTTATCCATGACTTCCCTGCATTTAGTGCCATCAATCATCTGGTCTGCTATGATGAGCTTCTATGCCCGCGAGGAAGAATGCCATCCCCAAAGCACAGTGTTTCCATACCATGCTTAAAGATTCATATGCAGTGTTAGTCTTAAATGGGATTTTCTTTTATGGTTTCTTCTTAGAAGTGATTATCTTTCATTAAAGCCAGATTTCCAGAGCAGTTCCTCCAGAGATACCAAGGGCCTCTTGGCTGCTTCCCTGAACATTGATCTCCTCGACCTGCCTGTTGGTTAAGGTGGGACGCCATCTTTTTGTAAACTAACCCTTTATCAGTGGAATTAAGACAACTGTTTGAAAACAAAATGCCTTATTTTCTTTTATTTCACAATCATTTACTACTTTGTGTCAACACGGACTACAGAAAATCAGATTAAAACAACAATTAATCGTTTTAATTAATTTATTGCTGACATAATTGTCAGTTAATTTACTAATCGATTAATGATTAACTGGAGTACACAGACTCAAAAAAAGGCCAAACTCGGAGCAGTAATTAAGCCAAAACTGTTTAAAAATATATACATTCTGCATTAAGATGAAAAACTAATTTTTCTGTAAATATGTTCTAACCATAACTCATTAAGTACACTCTTCAAATTCTGGAAAAATCTTTTAGCCTTTTGTTATTCAATTTGCTAATCTGGTTAGTTCCACACTATATTAATGTTAAGTCAAACAGTGAGGGCTGGGCGTTTTACATGTTGATATTAGAAGTATTTTTTTTAGCTGCACATGTATCCTTTGCTACAAATGACCAAGCGTTCACTAAAGGAATGTTGTTTTTGCATTTTAGGCAATACAATGTTTATATTTTTATTTAAAGAGAAAATTATTATTTTTTGTATTTATTATGCATTTATTATGTATTTTTGATATATAAAATAAAATGAAGTCTTCTAATAAAAAAATCAGAATAATGTGCCAATTAATTTATCTAATTAATCGCCAGAATAACTCGATTAATAACCAGAATGAATCATTAAATGCAGCCCTAGAAATACATTAAGCTTTATGTTGTGACATGACAAAATATGAAAGAAAAAAACATTAGCGGGTACCAACAGCTGTCGAACTTGCAGCTAATCTTTGGCCTTGCACAAGAAGGGGGAAAAAAAAGCCTCAAACCTAATTTTTATCTCTGAAATTATGACAGGAGAGAAGTCGCACATCCTACCACCAGCCACAAGCTAGCACCAAAACACAAATGTCTAACTGGGATCAAACCGACAGTAAAAAGACAGCTCCTTTATTCATTTCTCACTCAATAAAATGGCAGCTCAGCAAATGAGCTTGTCAAGACCAAGCAACGCCTCTTTCCCTCGCTCACTCTCTGAACGTGCGCACACTCTCCCGCTCTCACACACGGGCTCAGGAGGAGGAGGAAGTTATTATACGCAACATGAGAGGGGAGGGGATTCCATAGATTCCTGTTGGGAACCTCAGCATGTACTGATGCATGAGGAAACATGCTAGTTTCTAGAGTCCACCTCTGTCACTGTAGAGGAACTTTAGGAATTTCCTTTGTTGATACCCTTCTTCCCCACTGACAAGGGGGAGGGAGGGAAGCGCTTTCCCACACAGGCCTTCACTTTGAGGGGGGAGCTGGAATAGACACAGATAAATAGGAGAGGAGGAAGAGAGGGGCCGTAGTTGGGTTGCACCACTCAGAAACATTTAGTCCAATTTCAGAGCTACGTAAATGGAGTCTTCAGGCTGAATCCCTTGAATGTAAAGGAGTGTGACACTCCCCTTAACGTCCACAGACAGATGATTTAGATAGAAAACTTACGCATTGCAGTATGGTCTCTTGTCGAAGCCTTTGTAATTCTTCATGTTTAGAGTCATTTTGCAGATCTCGCAGCTGAAGCATCCTTTATGCCAGTACTGTAAGACAGACACAACACAAAGGGTGGAGTTTTTATTTGTAGTCAGGACAAATTTATTACACGCATGATTTTCTTGCAACGGAAAATGTACAACCATGCTTATCTGGAGAATTTTATTGAAAAGCCCATTTTGCAGCACCCAAATCAGCTTCTATTCAACTTATTAAACTTTACTAAATGTAGCAGGCATTTTGAAAGAAAGTGACCAAAATCCTGGTCTAACAACCAGATATAAATTTGCTCAGTTTATCCCAAAATTATTGAAGAAGTAGATGCCTTTTTTATATTACAGCAAATGTGCAAAATACATTTGATGTTATGGATCTACAACAACCAAACAACATATTTTTCTTTTGTTTTTCCTGAAAAAAAAAAAGTAAAAGTAAATATTTTAGTTACTTTTACTTTTTTGGTCAGAGTACTTTTGATTTTTCGACAATTTTTGCATGTGACAAAAAGTTTGGACAATCTTCTCTTAAAGGATTTAAACAGATGAGTGACTTTCTATCCTTATTTCAGAAAAATGAGCAGCTTGAACTGTGTCACACTAAAGTGATGCAATCACTCTGGCATTGAAAACTTGTTAATAAACCAACTTCCTCTTTGGTTGGCAACAAAAGCTGGAAGCCGGTGGTGTGAGAATCAGTTAAACTGTATCTGATGAGAACATATCACGGTTTGCACATCAGAGTTACAAGATTCTGCATTTTTACTGTTAAAGTTCTGTGAATTATATCAAACATCTTCATAGGAGCTTGGACCAATATACACACTATAGAGTGTTTTCCTCATCCCCTCTTCCCACCCTCACACCCCATTTCCTGTTCTGGCGTTAGCTTAATCTCTAGCCTGTGGTCTCAAAGGGAGATTGAAAGAGGGAACTGGACAAACCCAAGAAGGAGGGAGGAAAGTAAGGAGCTGGACAAAGCAAGAGGAAAGGCTGCAGCCAGCAGAGGGTGGGTGCAAGAGGAAACGCCGGGGAGTGAAGCAATGATCTGATCCCGCTGTCATCGAAGGGAGGGAGGAGAGCGAAGACATGGAAAGAAAGAATAGGGCGAAAAGAAAGGGAGTGCTTATTAACATGGCCTTAGGGCACCCTGCCATCCGTCCCATTCTTTCTCCCACTCTTTATCGCTTTCTATTGCCCACACACAAAACGAGAATCCTCCGAACAGAAAAAGGCGCAAAAAGATGAATCAAAACAGCAGAAACATGAGACTGCGACGAACATTTCTGAATGTTTCTCAAACAAGCCAGAGACGTACCTAACATGCACAGACATTCATTTATAGCATGTGTAAAAGGAATATAGCCAAAAGGATGACTTTTAGACTTACGTAGACTTGAGGTATGAATCGAATCACAAACCAAGAAAAAAAGACTCAATGGGAACATCTTTGGACCACCCAGGATGGTCTCCACTGACAAATGGCAAGAGTGTGCATATGTTTGTAGCTGCAAGCAAGCAATATTGTACTGGGGCATAGAAGAGACAATGCTAACAGTGGAAACAAGGCCTTGGCTGTGATCTGGAGAGCGGTGATCCACAGCCAAACACACAGAGCCAAACCTTCAAGTCCAAACTACTTAACCAACCACAACCCAGCGGGCCGGAGGGAGCTGCAGATGGACAAGTTACTCTTGGTTTCTCTTTATTCGAAACAAATCGCTTTAAAAACAACAGGACGATTACATGCCGTCTGGATAGAGTTGGTCTGTATGGCCATTTCAATGAACAAAACAACAAAAAGATCATTTGAGGGACAAATGCATGCCCATGTCGGGAGAAAGTGACTGAAACAGAGCATTTACTGTTCTCAGGAAAGTCACAGAGGCAGGCATGGACTTTGATATTCATGTTAGACAGGTTAAATATTGACTTCATGTCTAAATTAAAGCACAAATCTGAGGAAGTCAACTGTTTAGCAAACTATTTCTATGCCTTCCCTAACCTGCTAATCCACATTACAGGACAAGACTTGGCACCCTCTAACCAAACAATGTTGCTCTCTGATGACAGGAAAATGTTTCAACCTAACCACAACTTCTGAATTAATCATTAGAGGGCACACCTGAAAAAAACGTGCTGTAGTTGGAAGAGGTAAGGTGATCGCATTTACAGGTTGACAATTACAGGAATTTTTTGTTCACTTTTGGCTACAGATGATTGTAAAAACAATGTAATGACCCAAAAAATTGCTATTTCTTTTCCTGATATAATTTTATTTTCTTTAAAAGTGTCCATGTTGACACATGTAAGGTTGACATATTAGTGTCTGAACAGATGGAGCCAAAAGGAGATGTCGGTATGAAATGTCTCGCTGTATATGCCTCCAATTTATTACCTGAAAAAAGTTGCGAATGCAGCAAATAAAACTACAAAAACATGGTTGGTTTATGTGTGTGATTGAAACACTTTGGATCCAAAGACTCAGAAAAACACCCACAGTGGTCAACATTTGCTTCTGAGAACAACAAATCCACTCAACCACCTCAGTGATCCAAGAACAACTGAACAAGAAGTGACTGGAATACATAAAATATATTTTGCTTTAATTAATCTCCCATTAGATGATGTTTGGTTCTGCTACATTTGATATGTACAGCCATCTTAATGACTTAAGTAAATGACTGAAAAAAATATATAAATAAATCAAACGTGCCTGGACCCAATTAAAGGCTGGAGCCATCACCTTTTTAGAAAATAACCCACCACATTTCACCACTATTGACTGACGTTAAAAAAACCCCTCAAATTGTCTAAACTAAAAATTTATAATAAATCCCATCTGAAACCAAGAGTCATCTTTGATATTGTAAGTTGTTAGATTGGCACCTATTTTTTTTTTTTAGCTTTAATTTACCAAAACATGACTAATGGTATAAGAATTGCCATTCTTGTTCATAAAAGGGTGCAACATGAACTTGATCGTTAACTAAAATTTCACGCTACTCCAGACATGGGCAAGTTATCCTTCTCTTCTCAGAGTGTCGCTCATTGAAAGCTGTGTGCCACTTTTTTTTGTTGTTACTATGCTGATTCATGTCAACATTCTTCAGAAAAATAAATACAAATGATGTCTGCTTTTGCAGCCAACAACAGAACAGCTGGTGTGATTTGATCGTCGCCGAGACATTGTAGGGTTGGCAGAGGCGGCATGGCAACAGTCCCCACAGCGTTCCCACAATGCACTCCTAAAACACTGTACTACTAACTGGAGGTCTCGTCATGCAAGACGAAGAGAGTGGAAATGTGCAAATTCTCAATTGAAGTATGTGGTACTCCACTAAAATAAGTGTTTCTTTTCAGCATGCAAGGATCGGCCTTTACCCTTTGACCTGTTAGGTTGCAGACATGCACTGAGCAGTTAATGCTGCAATATGTAACTGTAAAAATATATACTACTTCACAGATATGCTGAAACTCTCACTATGTCATGACAGTATGGTATGAGACAGATAATCTGTGAAAAAAAAAAAAGCAACAGCCAATCACAGCCAGGAGGTGGGTGTTAACGCTGTCAATCACCCTTTGTCTCATCCCCCTAACCTCCCCCTCTGCTACGTTGCAGCTAGCAGATCATGTTTTGAATGCTCAGGCTAGTTGGAATGGCCACCGATGACGGCGGATACACTGTTTCCTGTAACGGCAGGTTACATTAGCACATTTAGCAGCGAGTACATGAGTCTGATTGACAGTGCTAAGACCTTCCTCTTGGCTCGGATTGGTTATTTTTGACTGGGAGTATCGGACAGCAAAAATAGCTCAGAGGATGTTTTCACATATTATACTGTCACAATAGTGACAGATATGTAAAAAAAAACATTCTTCAAAAAAGTTACATCATGCACCTTTAAGCTGGAGGCTCTGTTTAATAGCTGTGGTTTAAACAGGGAGCGTGCTCACATCGTTTTTCCTAGTTTGGTTACAATTCAAAGCAATTGGGAAGATATTCTGCATTACCTGAACGTGATCATGCTGAAATGTCAGAAACCGTACAGGCTTCAACATGTCAGACTATGTGAGCTCAATAAAATAAAATCCTTAGACAAGCTTCTGTCACACAGTATGATGGAAGATGGCATTTTGCAGTAGTGGTTGGTGCAGCAGAATCAAATCAGAAATATACGATACAAGTCCAGGAATGACTGAACAGCAGGTTGAAGGTGTTAAAGCTTTTCCAGACCCAAATTTTCAGAGTGTTTCTCACTTTTACAACAAATTTCAATCTGAATTTATAACCCACATTTCTATAGAGGTCAAGCTTCACAGAGTAGCTGGGAAACACTTTAACCACTTCACATACATTTCCACATTCTTCCAAACTGCATAGAAATCATGTTAGACACAGAAAAGAGAGAAGATGCAGAGGGAATATCGAAGTATTCATGACCGGACAACATGGGAAGGAGTTAAAATGCTAAAATGGCAGTCAGAGCATCTTGTCGCACTGAATGACCACAACTCATTTCCTCAAGTATCACGTACAACAATAGATTTGGTCTAACACGGCTGATTACGCAGTCTGAACCTGGATTTAGAAACAATTCTCATAAAACACTTACCATATTTAATCCCCTGGGCTGCTACGTGAGTTAGCCACAGCCCAGTAATGACTGTCTTATGAAGGGTGGAGTGATATACTCATTTCAAGGGTGGGATGAACCGTTTACAGGTGTTTTGTAATGCTTCAACTGTTGATTGTGTATTCTATGACTCTGTATGTTTTGTGTTTTTATGATATAAAGCACCTTAAACTGCCTGGTTGCTGAAATATGATAGACGAATAAACTTGACTTTGCAGTTTTGCAAGAAAAGCATGCTGGGACGGTGTTGTATCAAGGTCCCACACAAATAATTTGTTGTCAATAATGCACATTTGATATGTTAAATGTTGTTTTAAAGTTCATTTGTGAAAAACACCACAGTCTTCCTTAGTGATTTTTAAATGAGATATGCTTGCCTGTTTGGGTTCATACTGAACCTGCACCTTGATACAATATAATCCAAAGTGCTTCCCACTGAAACATCCAAGATGTATTTTAACTCCATGCATGAACATGTGCCAGTTCCAACCACTCCCCAGACACTCTGCATTGTCTGTTAATGATGTGCTCATTGTGAAAGTTACACAAGAGGGGACAAACAAAGCTGTGGAAATAAATGTGTGTCAGAGGGGCCGTCCAGCTGTTAGCCTTGTCTGGTTCCCGGAAAGCCTTGCTCTGTAGTGCCAAGGCAGGATCTGACAGTCAGCTGGAAAAATGAGGACACTGCAGAGATGGAGCCCCAGAAATGAAATACTCAAAAAACTGACATCTCTGTCCGCCTGCAGCTCAAGGGCAAATGTGTATGCACATAAAACATGCAATTGTACATGTGTGCAGGGCTGGATGTGGGTTAAATGTCTCAATGTGAGAGATGTGCATGTCAATGAGGGTCCCACCCTCCAGACAAAAGAAAATGTTCACTCAGCATTGGTAAAGTTAAGTAGTTTAGGAGGAAGAATCTCAGATATACCAGTAAAAATAATAAAATAACACAAAGAGCTGGTTAGTGAAAACCTAACTTCAAGCTGGATTCAAAAGCATTGATTTCACAGTATAATTTAAAAAATAGGAGTTAAATTTAAGAATGTTCTCACTGTACAAACAAATCATTCTACCGTTTAGGACAGAATGTTTTATGCAAACTAATATGGCCTTTTAATCATCTTAAAACATCTTAGGATTACATCCCAGTGGTCATAAATGTAGCCTGAAGAACCATGTTTGGAGAGATATGAGTGTCTTGCACGCCAAAAAAAAAATATTGCTCTCTTTTAGAAAAGAACAGATAGTCCAAGTGTTATATTTTGGATTAGACAAGTGTTAGCAACTTTCCCCCTGGAAAGAACAACATGCATACAGAAAGGAAAATAAGAGAAATTTCAGATGATTTGGACTTCATTTTATTTGTCAAAAATCTAATAAAAATCATGTTTTTTTTTTAAAAAATCTTTTGAAACAAGTACATGAAAGTATGTGTAAATAAATTGTTAAAATTGTAGAAGCTATTATTGTCAGGCAGTTATCATGCAGTGAAAATGTCATGGAGTAATGTGTGAGGTTTCAGGCGCTAAGTGCGGTCCATCTTCAGGTGTTAACCCCTTCCTGGGTCACCACGTGAGGCATGGTTTAATTTGAGAACCAGGCAGTGTTGAGCTGGTAGGCCTAAAGCCTCACACCTCTGGATAGTGCTAAAAAGGATAATGAAACAACTCATTACCATACGCAAGTTAATTAAAACTCAATGCCACTTTTTTTTTGTTCCAACCCACTGCATTGTAGCTCAGCTGCAGGCAAACGGTGATTTTCACAGACTTGCTGGAAATGAGGTGAAGATTTACTTTCCTAACTTTTCCTGCCAGATTTCAAAAGTGCAATAATGTTTGCATCCTTACGCAACAGTAAACATGTCCAAAGTATGTCCCAGCAGAAACATAAAAGAGGAACATAATTAAAGATCTTCCTTGTCATGCTGTAAATCAAGCACATAGTAACCCTGACATGGCTGTAAATGTCTATTTGCGCTGGCATAAACTGTGCAGTAAATAAAACCCAACATGTAAAGTGGTTCCTACTTCCTGATCATACACACCTGGCCACTCAGTGAAGCCGATGCCACGAGAATTTCTGATGTGGTTGGAGACAGAGGAAACTGACTGGTGGTTGCTAAAGACGCCTCACCTTTGTACCCTCTAGACAACGTGACTCAGCTCTCAAAATAACCTGACTAAAGGTAGGCTGCCATTCCTAAGACGAGGAACAAAACATTCGAGAATGCCTGACTCAGGTCTAGAAGCATTGGCAGTTAAAACATAAGTCAGGTGATTTTTTTTTTTTTTTTTTTTGCGATTTTTTTCATTTTGCATGCGTGCAAACATGAATGGGATGTAGGATATGTTGTTTTTCACTGTACAAGATGAATATGCTTTGACCTTTAACCCTTCCTTACTGCAGTTTCCTGTGATTGAGCAGAAGCAGCACAATAGACGCTCAAGTCTTACCGTAGCAACCAAACAAAGCAACCTCATTGTTATAACCTAAAAATGGGCTAGCCATAAAATGCAAGACAGGATAGAGTATTATGTTTAGCCCTGAGCCATTTTATTGCTTACTATATAGTAGCACTCCAGGCTCTCTGGAGGTCTTTCAAGATATTAAAGAACAAAAATCTATATAAATAAAAGGAGATAACAGATGATCTGCCAACAGTTTAAAAAAAAGATCCTCAGTGCTTATTGTAGTAAACCGTTTAGTGAGAAAATACGTTTTTCTGTTTAGCAATGCAACCTTTAGCCTTATGCAACCTTTAGCCTTGTGCAACCGAAAACAGAAACAGGTGCTGGTCATGTTACTTGACTTGGAGCTGTCTGGCACAGATCATTTTGTATTTCCCAAAATGATCTGATGATGATTTAGAACAACTTTAATAAAGCATTTTTCTTTTATCTACTGTTTAAAAAAAAAAAAAACAACAACGAAGATCAATGGGTAGTCAATTAGTTATTTTAGTTTGATAAGCGGTCCTAATCTCTCATACTTTTGAAGAGTGAGCTGACCCAAATGGAAATCAAATGTTTTTTTTATATTTATTTGTATTCATGTCAAATTCATGTTTAATGGTAACAAGGTGTGGCATTTTGTGGCCATTTATCCCAATAAATCATGAAAATACTTACTTATCAAGCAAACTAAAATGATATGCAACGATTAAGAACCAGAGTGTGAAATTGTTTAAGGTCAGGTTTCAGGCGTGAGGCTTAACGCCTGATGGAACTACCTGGTAACAGAAGAGTGCATTGAAAGAGCCAATGGAAAGTCATTACTTAAAGGTTTAGAAATAAGCAAACAGCATTTTAAATATTTCTTATTTGTTATGTGTGGGGACAAAATTATCATTTAGTTTATGTGCAAGACCGAATAGCTCTGAATCAAAATAAGTAAAAAATTAAATAAAATTCTGCTTAAGTAGCGAAAAAGACATTCAAATCCAAACTTAGCTAACCTGAGGCTTTGGTTGACCATCTGAACTTGTAAAGTAGGTGGTAAATGGTTGCATAAAAGCCAATCAGCAGTGCTGAAAACAAGATCTCTCACTGTTGCAGCAACTACCCATAAGCCTAAAAACAGCAGCACACCTCTTTTGCGAGAAAATCCATAAGAGGAAGGAAAGCACAAGTCAGTTTCACAAACTATTTATAGACCTCTGAACAAGCAGCAGGTTAACCGTCCAAGAAGAGAGTAACCACCAAATGGCCTATATATCAAATTAGACTATTAATGAAACGTGCAAAAGATCTGGAACAGAGTTGTGTAACCTGCAGGCCAGTTTAGCAAAGCCTACGACAATATGCAGCAACGGGAGACACAGTAACAGTGGAAGGAAAGCTTTGCACTAATGTTTTTGTTAGTCCATTTTAAAGTAGAAAACTGGGACACATCATTTTGCTCACACAGCAATTTCTTTGTTACACATCTCATTGGCTGGACTTCAAAGCCTTTTTGTGAAACAACGCCACAAAACTGACAGGCACGCTCTGGATAAATGAGCTAAATATGTTCTTAATAACTTTATGCAATAAGCTGGTATGTTAAGCCCCAAATGAAAGCAAAATAAGACGGAGAACCAGTTGTAAAGAAGAGCCCAGACTAAAGTTTACTTCCTGTATTTACCTGCTGCCACTACCGGGCCCAGTCCTGCTGTAAGCAGAGGAATCCAGCACAGACAAAAGGCCTGGTTGTTCACCTCCTGCTACAGAAGGTGAAAATGGTCGTCAGAACCAAAGCACAAGCTACTCCACGCGTACACCTGAGCGGATGGAAAAATACTCAGATCAGCCTTGACTGCTTTAAAGCAAAGACGGAAATGTGTACAGTTTTCAGAAAAAAAAAAAAAAAAAAAGTGGGGAGTCTGACACAGAATGGCAGAAAATGTCAACATACGGAAAGCTAGCTTGCTTTGCTGGGTTCAGAGCAGAGAGATGGCGCTGCAGGCCTGGAGCGGAGCATGCTACATGGGAGTGTCTGTCTGCTGGAATGCACTCTGCTTCTGGACGGATTCCACAGCGCATTCAGACTGCACTTGTGGCAATTTGATTTCTATCAATCCAAGCTTTGTAACAAACCAACATTACTTCTGTGGAGATGTCTGATCCGCCCTATAATATGGGATGGCTGCGGGTATGGAGGGCTTCTGAGGTAAATCAATTCCAGTTGGAAGTACAATGGGAAAATACCATTCATGTGCGCTCTGCAGAAGAGTGATGCATCCAGTCTGGGGATGGTGTTACTTTAGATAAAGTGCTTTGTGAGCTTTTTCCACCACCTTCTTTTGTCTGTCAACCCTGACAGATAAGCAGATCTGTCAGGGTTGCTTATCTGACAGATCTGATAAGCAACAGATTCTTGATTATTTGTGCTATAAAATGGCACTAGATGCCTGGAAAAAAAACATAATATTGTCCTTTAATAATAGAAGTCATACAAGCCAACTCTGGGCTTCTGTGAAATAATGTTTTTTTTCTTTTCAAAATGAAATAATGATGTTTCACCACATATTTTTAGAAAGATAAGTTCCACTTCACAAGCCAGACCCTGACATGATTACAGGCAGACATGTACAATCAGAAAATCCTTTCATTAGAAATAACGCTAAAACTAAAGAAACTCTTCAACAGATGAGAAACAAAGACGTCCATCAGTCATGAGTACAAATCCATTTCTAAGGTTTTTGGATCCCAGTTAACCACAACAAGACTCATCCAGAACAACCAACATCTAGACTCCCAAAAGTCTCAGTTAAGATCACTGTTCATGATTCAGTTATAAAAATGGCAGCCATGGGATCATTCCAGGGCCAAAACTACTGCAAAGGCCCGTCTTACATCCACCAATAAACACATTGATCATCTGAAACTTTATGGAAAATATTCTGTGGAGCGACAAGACTAAAGTGGGTATTTTTGAAAGGGTGCAGCTAGTGTAAAAGAAACAGCCTTTCAGAAAACGATCATCAGACTCATAGTCAAACATGGTGGTGGTGTGATGGGCTGGGGCTCTTTAGGATCAGGACAACTCTCATAATTAATGGAACCAGTGATTCTGTCCTCTACCAGATAGTCAGGAAGGAAAATGTCTGGCTATCAGTTGGTGAAACTACACAAATTGATCTTGAGTTATACAACAGGACAATGGCACAGTACTCGGATTGGACCACGTTGGTTTTCAGAGCTTTAGTCATCATTTCAAATGTGCTTTTTGTATTTATTCAGCTTACCTTTCTCCGATATAGAACTTTGTTGAATTTGAATCATTTAAGCATGAAAAAAAAAAAAAAAAAAACACACATTTTTTCCATGCATTGAATGTAGTAAGGCTTATAACGGAAATTTTGTAAGTAATTGATAATTAATCAGATGATGAAACCGAGAAACTAGCTAGTGATGTTATCGAAAGCCAACGTCAGTTCCATGAACATATGTTTTTTTTAAAAAACAGCAGCACCATTCTGTCAAGAACTGATTGACATCACTGTAATCATCATGTCCTGTTTAGCAGAACACTTGCACCGAATGTAACTTGAGTTACGCTGATCAGGCTTTGAAAGGCCGACCACAAATTACAGTTTTCCTTGAGGTCTGACCCACCGATTCAATTTCTGCTTTTAAGATTGTAACACATAGAGAAAACAAAGAAGTGCTGCAAATGCTTTAACTTTTAGGAATAGCTTTGAATTCAACAAAAAATTAATTGTTATTTTTTCCAAATGTCACTTGTTTCGCCACCTGTGACAAACCTAAAATTGTGCAGATTGTCAGTTTTGCCTCATTTAAGGAACAACAATCAGAACCAACTGATGCATGTCTAAATGTAACGGATGCAGCTTATTTTATTTTAAGAGAAATATGCTTTTAAGACTGCAAATTATATGTAATGGATAGATTTATGACAAACCACATTTTCACAATACAAGAACATATCTTGATTAAAAGAAAAGTTTGAGTCCCAATCACCAATCCCTGTAAGAGAGACGTAATTCATATTCATAGCAAAGAGACCCCACCCAGATGAGTACAGTAGAGACTGAGCATGAGTGGTTTCAGCGTCTTGTACAGTTAAATAATTGCAAAACTCTTTAACAAACTTGAATTTTCAAGATTTTTGCGCACGCATGTTTTTCTACGAGTTAAAAGACAAAACAGGAACAAGACTTGCACCATTAACGCTTCCTTTAGCTGTGCCACGACTGCCAATGGCTGACCTCGACAGAGTCACGGTGGGTAAAATTGATGAGATTACCCCCTGATCTGAGATTAGCGATGTGTTTTGGGTGAATCCCAATGAGCAAACTCATCAAATAATCCCCGATTTGAGATTAGCCGGTGAAACTGAGACAATCCGCGCTACCTGGGAGGAGCTCAGGACACGGAAACAAACGTGTTCGGTCGTGGATAAAGTGCTGTATTGTTCAGAAACTGGGTGGAAATACCTCCACCTGAGGGGGTTTGTGTGTAAGGGTAAAAACGTACTAAATAATGAATAAATACGCCCCGTTTGAAAGCAGTGGTGTGTTTTGTCGTTTCGGGCCCAGACAAGGCTCGGTTGTCGGGAGCACATCGAAAGCCTCGCTTGAAGGCAAATAAACACCTTAATCCAAATTAATTCACAAAACCAACATGAAAGGAGCACATTATTAACCAGGATGGGCACTATTTCCCTTTTCGACCACGTTGTGGTGCCACCGCATTCCCAGACGCTGGCTAGCTGCTAGCTTGCTAACGTCGACGTACCTGTTCCTCTGTTGGGCTCTTCAGTTCAGTTCATTCACCGAAATATGTGAACGCTTTCGCTTTTAGCGAGGCAGAAGCAAACCCAGACAGGGTCCAAAACTGGGGAGTTTTGTTTTTTATTTTCCGAAATAAAAAACAAAACAAACAAAAGATATTTCGAGCTCTTACCTTGTCCAGACAGTTCACTTTTTCCGTGGGGTAAACGACTTGATTACATCTGCCACACAACGGATTCATGTTGGAGGAAACGCTCTTCTAGCGAGTTAGCAGACAATCCGGCGGTGATACGGGACAAAAGTGGCAGCGTGCTGTCGAGTGTTCGCTTTAAAACACCAGCTACAGAAGTCGGTTGCGATCGGCGGCTGACCAAAAACCAGAATCTAGTTGTATGTAGCGAAGGAGACTGTTGTTGTAGCCGCACAGCTGGCTGTCAGTCTACTAACCAGACACGGAAAGCGCGCCCCCGACGCCCTCCTCTCCTTCCTTACAATGCGCGTGTCCGTGCAGAAAAGGAAAAACAATTACAATTTGGGCTTTTTTTTTTTTCCCACCTAAATTTTCATTGAATGAGTAATTACTCGTCGGATGACTCAATGGGAAAATATATAATTTGAAAATATCCACTAACTACTGCAAGAGATGTGTCAGAGTGCTACAAATCAGTATTTAGTGATTTCTGATCGAGCCCCGTGCACCTCCCGTTCGTCCTGTCTTTGCTCCATCTGTTCTTGCATAGCAAACTAATGCAGTCATCTTGCAGATTTTGGGGCTCCACCAATTCAATGCTCCTAAATCACATTTTACACATCTGCCACGTTCACTGCATGTCCTACTTCATGTCCAGGTGAAACGGTTGCGTAGGGCGACACCTGCTGGCAAACGCTACAACAACCAATTTCATCCATTCACCTATTTTCTGTGCACTGGACAGTCATAATCCCACGGTAAACACAGAAAAACACAATCATATCACAGGAAAATATAGAAAACTCAAATAAACCTAACGTGTATGGTTAGTTTTTGGACTCTATAGAAGGAGTTTGGACCTGTTTATAACACTTTATTCAGCAAAACAGCACCTATCTTTCTCTTTTAGCAAACTAAAAGGTAAGTTCAACGACTCTGGTACTACATGATGTAATCCAAAGCTGTATTTTTTTTTAACAGTGAGCTTTAGACTCTTTCTTACCGTTGTGTTCACATGGTTGTAAGATAACGATGTAATAATTTGATGTGTTTACAATATTTAAATATTACTACAAATTCTTGTGGCAATTTTTTGATATATGAAGGATAAAATACTTGAATGCTATGTTCTTGTGTTTTTCCCATTTTGAAGCAGGCCTCTGTCATATAATATTTAGACCTCAGGGAAACAGGAAGTCACTGTTTATTATTTGGACATTTCCAGTCAACTTAATAAGATGAGGAAAAAAATAAAATGATCTTATTGTGAAACAGTTCTAGTAGGACTATATCAAACAGTAAAACAGAAGGTTAGAAAACATGTAGCAAAACCCAATTTTTTTACTGTTTTTCTCTGGTCTTTTCAATCACAATCATAAATTAAAACATATTTCATTCAGCGATTGCAGTGGATCATTTGGAAAACAATTTCCAACATTTTTCTGACCCGTCGAGAATCGTCATCGGTATTCATGGAGTAATGTACCCTAACTAACCTTCACAGAACATCTCCTGAGATTAAATTACACACAAGAGAACTCTATTGATTTTAATGACTTCTAAATTGGTTTCAATGGACTTTATATAGAGGAATCAGAATAAAATGAGGGTAATTACAGTTCTCTCACCTTTTTCTGCAAAAAAAATAAAAACAAAATACACACAAAATACTCAGGATTTTGTGTGTATGTAAAAAAACACACAGTTGAAAGCAAAGAAACAAAAATTTCCTTTTTTCAATTTCTTTATTGAATCAATGAAAGAGCGCTCACTTAAGTTTATAAGACTCTTTATGAGACATAGCTCTGCATACTTTTGAACACCTTTCATGTGAAACTAATCAGTGTGCAAATACTGCCTAATTGTCACCAAATATAATGTAAAACTCAGCTACACTGTTCCAAAATATTACACATATTTTATATTTTTTGGGGAAAAATAGAAGTCACAGTGCTTCAAAGTAAAACTTCAATTTAAAATGTAGATGGTTGCACAGATTTGCACATTTCAACATGGCCCAGCTTCAACAATGCTGTATTTTTCATGACCTTCTCCCTCCACTTCTGTGTATCCTGGTCGCTGATTTTGGAACTTCATGGATGGCCAGTGGCTTTTGCGTCTCTGTTTGGCAACATTTAATGGAAAATATGATATAAACACAACAAGCATGTTAGAATTTTTTAAAATTATATCTGTGGTGTACCTGGATGAGGTAGAGCGGTGATAAGCCGGTGGGATAGCAATGGATGCAAATGGCGACAAGTATCAAAGCCAAGAGTAAGACCAGAGCGGCTGCTATCCCCGCTATGATGCCAGTGTGAGACAATTCTTTACTTTTGGTTGAAGACTCTGTTTTCACATCTGAAGCCAAGATAAATATCCGTGTTTTTACATCCGAAACAAAATTTTGTAATAACTTTTATTTGTGATTCACCACTGCCTGTAATGAAAATTTCATCATCTGGAAGAAATTAGTGTATTTAGCTTTTTAGTTCTGCTCCACAATTCTGAAGTAATTATGTTTAACAAATAAAATCATCTGGGAAAGATTACCTCTTTTACAGTCTCTTTGTTCTGGAATTAAAGGTGTTGTGTCCTCCGTTTTTGGTACAACAGAAGAAGCCGTGAAACCATCCTCCTTGAAGTAATCATCACAAGTTGCGTCTTTGCTCTGTCCACACACACAGCAATAAAACTCTGTTTCAGTTCAAAACAGTCAAATTAAAGCAAACATCTGTGCCCCAGTCCTACCTCCTCCGAACAAGAATAATCCAACCATTCCTGCCTATGACGGTCCATTCCATCTGAACACCTGAAACACAATGTTTGAATGAAACAAAGAGTGACATTTTTATCTGAGTTGTTGAGCTGCTCACCTCTGGAGAACGTTACACCAGCTGCAATCAAACGTTAGGTTGGAGGAGAGGCAGTGCTCACAGCTGTCATGTAAGAGGCAGGCTGGAAAAAAGAAAAACAGTAAAATGAGATTTCATTGTTTTAAAACTGATATCGAGATATGAAACATTCGTGACACGAGAGATTTCACTAACTGGGGAGTGGCGTGAGCTCTACAGCAGATGAATTGGTAATCTTTGTCATGTCGATTTCAACTCGATGGTACTCATAGATCGTTTGCTGAGCTCCATCTTGAAAGGGAGAAATAAAATGTAAACATAGTATTGTCTAATGACTAATTACAGCATTGTTCACTTTTATTGGTAAAAAAAAAACCTTAAAGCTGGTTTATGTAACTTTTAAAAATATATATATTTTTTAACATATTTGTTGAAACTGTCATTATATCGTGACAATATGGTATGAGACAAATAATCTGTGAAAAAATAGAGTGCCTTTGACTTTTCCCAGTGCTCACTAAAAACAACCAATCAAGCCAGGAGGAGGGTCTTAGTGCTGTCAATCATCCTCCCGCTATTCAGCCTTGTTTTCTGCTAAGGAGTAGCTTCTTTCTGAGAGAAGAGTCTATCGTGAATGCTCACTCTAGTTAGCATGGCCACTGATGGTTGCGGATAAACAATTTTCCTGAAACGGTAAGCTGCAAGTAAGTAACTAAAACTTTATTTATCACCTTTCAAGAAACAAAACAACAAATACACAAAACAAATTCAAGCAAAAGCAAATTTAAAAAGACAATTTTGTCTGCCATTTGCACATTTAGTAACGAGTGCATCAGGTGATAGACAGCGCTAAGACACCTCCTCCTGCTTCTGACTGGTTGCTTTTGGCTGGGAGCAGTGAATTTCTTCAGATGGCTATAGACAAGTAATCTTTTCAAAGATTACACTACAAGATTCTTTTTACATGTTTTCTGAAAAGCCATCTTTTTCATTGTCATCTGTCCTCGCATGAGAGAGATCACTTTACTTGTCACGTTGTGCATAACATCTTTTGTTTGGTTGTTTTTTTTATGCTTTTTTTATGATGTTGGTCAGTCTTGCTTGCTATTATAAAAGTGCTTATAAATAAAGTTGTGTTGGGTTGATGTTTTGAATTCATATCCAGCTGCAAAACCACATATCAATGTGCTTTTTAGTTTCCTGGCAGAGAACAGCAGATTGTTGTACAAAATATCCTGGAATTTAAACAACAGCAAAAAAGCAATCTGTGATATCTAACACAGAGTTTGTGGACAAGCAACAGACCCTCAGCATCCACCTGACTTAACAGTAGGCAGGAGATGTTTATATATTTATCCTATTTCAACACAGACCCTGGGAGTGTTTGTTGGTGAGAAGCTCAATCTTTGTCTCATCTGACCATAGAACACACACTGTTAGTCCACATGTTTACATTTTTCAGGGAAGAGTAGAAAAAAATAACTTCCCTGGCAACAACTCCAAACCACCGGCTGGCATACAGATAACAGTTGTTATGGAAACTTGCTTACCATAAGATAGGGTTGATTTTTGTTCTATTTTATTTTTTTACCTCTCTTATCATCCTCGTAACTTTGCAAACTAAAATGCTAAATTTTGTTGCTCCTGTCATAGTTTAAGTTATTTTAAACCTTCAAAGTAGATGTGAGTTTAGGCAAATATCTATTACATGTAGACTGAACACATCCACCTTAACTGGTTGATATGTTTTCCTGTCTTTCCTATTTTGGTCAGTTAACACTGATTAGCTTAAAAAAATAAAAATACATAAGTAAAAATACATTAAAAAGGCTTTAGTTTTATTTATTTATTATATTTTTACGATATATATATATATATATATATATATATATA
>CAEGAE010100321.1:0-102855 GCA_903067095.1 Girardinus metallicus
TCTTCGTTACATGAATGGCATGTTCTCCCCTTTTTCCCATTATGAGGAGTGGCTAGGAGCATTTCTCTCTACATCGCATCACATTAGCATCTTAGTGAAACAGGTTGTGGATCACTAATTAAAGGATCTAGAAACTAATTATTTTACATCCATATATGTTCAGCATCTCAACCCCAGCGGACCATATGGACACAAAGCACTTTGATCTATTAAAATATTTTAATAGATTTTAAAATATTTCTCAACCAACATGTCTTGCTTTAAGAGCCAGCCCAGATAAAACTCTGTATATTAAATGATCAATCCTCTGCTGCCCTTTCTTTCAGCCTTTCTTTCAGAAGACAATCAAAGCATGTTTAATGAGATCTGGATATGAGAAATATCCCAGACAAATGAGTAGCAAGCGTTTAAACAAAGCTCAAATAAAAGTCAGAGGCAGCAAAAATAATGACGTGAAATTTAAAGTCTGTTGTGTGACCGTGTTTATGGTCTGTGGTCATAATCACGAGTCTGAAATAGTGTAACACCTATTCATTTTGCCACTATTCCAAAATGAATAGTGGCAAATCGGAATAAGCCTGAGTTTATGCAATAAATAGAATCCTCCAGCGTTCTTTGGCAACCCTGGTAAGGATGTGTGAAATCCTAAAAATAAATGTATAACTTAGTTGACCAACAAACAATTTGCTACTGTTCTCAAACAGTTGGCTTTAGAAATGTATTTTATCTCCGTCACCATCATCACTACTCATATAATAACAAGAGAAACAGAGGTTCTCATGCCAGCCTTTTTTTCTTTTACAGTTTTTGTCGTTTTCAGATTTTTTTTTTTGTTATTGCTCAATCTGTAGATATGAGCAAGTTTAGGTGAGTATATTAACACACATCTTCGTTACATGAATGGCATGTTCTCCCCTTTTTCCCATTATGAGGAGTGGCTAGGAGCATTTCTCTCTACATCGCATCACATTAGCATCTTAGTGAAACAGGTTGTGGATCACTAATTAAAGGATCTAGAAACTCTAATGTAATTTTTAAAAATCCTTGTATCACATTTATTTTTATAGGAATTGTGAGGGGCTAGGAGGAAACAAAATCAAATATTTTCAATACTTGGATCCAGTTCATGTTATGATTCGAGATGGAACTGGACCGTACTCTATGGCAACAAAGTTTTACAGAACACGTGACTTTTAAAATTGGTGATTTTAAACATATACAAAAGAAAAAAAACTTACAGTTTAGTCTACAACTACAAAAAGAAGAGGGAGAGAAATTAAGCCTTCTAGCTAACAGTGGTAAGTAACTATGCTTCATAAAATTACATTAATTATTGATTGTAATTGAGGTTGGACAATGGTAAAGAGCAAGACCAACAGAGCCTTGACAATGCATTGCTTTCCTATTTATGTGTCATTAACAATAAAAATAAATGTGATCTTAATGACAACTCAATGTTGGCTCTAATGTGTTATATTATAGCCTCCATGTATGAAAAACAATCTTAACTTTTCACACGGAACTGGAGACGAGAACATTTCCTGATGGCAGCATCTAGAAGAAAGACAGGCCACGCTGCCTCTCGCTTCAGGTGCAGCTTTTCCTCAAAAATGTTACATTTTCCTTACTGTTTGATGGTTGCAACTTTTTACGTTGTGCTATTTCTTTGTATAATGTTTTTTACCTTATGTTTTTATTTGAATCAGGCTCAAATGTTTTTATTAGAATTTGTATAAAGATCACCAAAAAAAAAAAAAATGCATGTATCAATGCAATCTGTCGTATCTCTGGATAGCCAATGAATTCACTTTTTCTGACTGATCAGGTCAAGACAGCAGGCAGCAAGTGACCGGAGATTCTGTATCGTATGGATCAACAGAATGGTGAATAAACAGGTGGAGAAGAAAATCGCTGAACTGCAAGAAGAGATTCTTCTCATGTATCTCGAGCTGAGAGTGCAGATGGCAGCCAAGCTTAAGGAGCATTTGGGAGAAGCAGTGGTGACGCAAAACAGAGAAACCCCCGAATCTAATTGGTCATCTGATACAGAAGAGATGGAAACAATGCAGCTCACAGATGAAGGAGGAGAAGAAAAATCACAGAGCGATAGTGACTATCCAACACACTCATCACCAGAACCAGATCAAGGCTTCAGGAAGACTTTTAGCACATTCAGTGAATACGATTTGGTGGATATCAGAGATACAGACATCAAGCATTTTCCCGGCAATGATCACAGTGCGTCACAAGAGGCCCAATGTGAGCCGATTTCTCCATCAGGTGATCCTGCTGTCTGTGACAGCTGCAAGCTGATGAAGAAACCAGAGGAGAAAAAATGCCCTCACAATTCCTCCCAAATGTTCACAGGCAGGGAGGAGGAAAGCAACGAGGACAAAGCAAAAGCGGAGCAGGATGCACTGATGAAGGTGCAGTGGAAGGAGTGGCTGGACAAGCAGGAAATGAAAGGAAAGAAGAGGCATGAACAGAGAAATGTTCAACAAAAAGTGATGAGATCTAGTTCATCAGACAAACAAATGAGAAAAACAAAAAAATCTGGACAAATAGGTACTATGAAGAAAATCAAAACATATATCAGTGAACTGTTTTTTTCTTCTGAAAAGAGAAAGTGGGATATGCTTTACGAGGAGGACTGACCCTCAACTCCTCAAGGATTAGTTTGTTGTCTCAATGTCATGCTGTACATAAAGGCTCACACTAGTTACTTATTAAACAATAAACACAGTCTGCAGCATACCATTTTGTCAGTGTAAGTTAAATAATGTAAGTTACAAACTGAAAATAATTTTGTTACTTATTTTAAGGTAAAAGGACAGGTGATGCGACACACAGTGATACTGTCACAGACCATCTATGGCTAATGATCCTGCAGCTTGTCCCTGTCCTGTAAAAGCTTTATTTTTGTATTATTATTTTTTATTATGTCTGAATTAGTTTGATGACTAGTCAAAGCTCAATTGGACTATTCTGCACAGAGCAGAAATACATGTAGACATATTTTAAGCTATACCAGAGGTTCCCAAACTGTGGGGCGCGCCCCCTAGGGGGGGGGCCGTGCCATTGCAGGGGAGGCGCGGGAAGCGGTATGGATGAATGGAAAAAAAAAGAAAATAAAATGATGAACGCTGTGTGCTGTGTGGGGGTAGGGGATGTTTGAGTGGATGGAAGAGTATAACAGGGAGCCTCTAAGAATCTCTCTACCCTGCCCCTTCTTCCCCTGTCTGGCTCACACACATCTTTCAACCAGACAGACAGAGTCTAACTCTCCCTATTTGTAATTCAATAGGGGGTGGGGGGGGGGGGGGCAGAAAATGTTTGGAAACCACTGGGGGGGCCCAGGAGAAAAAGTCTGGGAACCACTGAGTTATAGCATCATTCTACTAATGAATAATGGTACAAGTTGGATTCACTCCTCCCATTCCACTAGAGGGCTCTATAGTTGCTTTGCATTGGTACGTGAGTTAACATGTAGAAGAAGAAATCAGACGGCGGCCCAGTAAATGTGCTCAGGCTGCCGTTAGCTGAAACGAACAAGCTGAATCTCCCATAAAATCATATCTTAGTGGCGTTCATGAGTGTTGCCCAACGTGGTGAGTTGTATTAATGCTGTAAGCTGTGAGAGATAAGTTTTTGTTATCTGTTCTAAGCGTGCGCTTGGTGAAATTGCTAGAGCTAATTAGCCAAATGCTAGCTGTTGTTTGCTGCACTGTGAGATTTGAATGCCGAAGTTTATTATATTACGAAATGTTCTTAGAGCAAACTTTACCTTATAACCAGTTAGTCAAGTCAAGCCTAGCTCCCAAATCCATGTTTAATTTTGTGTTCATTGAATATTGGAATGCTAAGTATTGACGTTTTTGTTTTTACTGTATTTACAGCATGTCCGCGTAAAGCACTCGGCAATGAAATGAACGACAACAACAATGACTATCTTATGTTCTTTGTAACATATATGCACACACAAACTTAAGTCAGTGTGGATCCTTGCTTGGTTGTCGATGAGTTGACACAGGAGGTGATCTCATGCAGGGACGCCGTTCATGCAAGACCCACCAGTCCTTCCAAGCACCGATAAAACAATGAAATGTGCTGTTCCGTAACTAAATGTTCATACCTGCCTCCTACTCCCTGCTAGAAAACAGTTGGTGCCGTGCAAATGCTTTTCAAAATGAAATCAAAAGATTACACATGAGAACTGCTCTCACTTGGCAAACATCTAAGGATGGAAATGAAGATCAAAGCTTTTAGACGCCTACATTAATATTCATTTAGAAGAGGAAAATAAAGGCTCAGACCACATTCGTCAGAAAACATCCAAAGCTCTTCAAAACTTCAGAAAATGGCAACGGCAAACTCCAACCATGTCCAGAACTATCAATATTAAATTATAATTAACAGGTTTTTTTTTTTTTTTTAATGTCGCACAACATTCGTTTTCTCACATATTCCAAGTCAGTCTTGAGTGCTCCGTCACAAAAATCTATTTAATTTGGTCATTAGGATCCACTATGCATTAAATATACAAGAAGGCATGCTAAATGTTGGGATGTTTTCTGCTACACGAAGTGTTTTACATGCAAGTTCAGTTCTAAGTTTATCTGACCATATGTTTAAAACAGGTTTGCTGTGAGTCTCTCACAAGTTTTGTTGCAAATTTCAAATAGGAATTCAAGTAGGGATTCTTTCCTTTGACACTGACTTTCTTCTTGCCCTTCACCCTTAGTGCTGGAGTGCAGAGCTGGCTGCTGTCTGTTCACCAGTGTTCATTAAATTAAGGCCTTAACAGATGTACTCATACTGAGGTCAACTAGCACGCCTACAGAAATTTGTGCAGATAGTGGACTGTTACTGGATTTTATTTAAAAGTGAAATGAGCTTAATACAAATGCACATCACACTTTTGAGATTATTTATTAAAAAAAAAAAAAAAAGTGAAACCATGTATAGTTTTCCTTCCACTCCACCAGCATGTTTGTACTACTGAGTTGGTCTATTACACTAAATCTATAGCATTGTAACTGTTGGCAAATTAGGTCATTATTTGTTGTGAAGGCAAGAGAAAGTCAATAATCATATTTCAAAGGAAACACTGGGAAGGACTCATAACAAGCTGAAAGCTTTTTTTTTTATTATTATGTGCCAAAGTGCTTACAGCAGGACAGTCTCGTCTCTCTTGGAAGTCAAATCAGATTTTTTACCAGCAGGTGGCACTAGGTCTCTTCCAAGGTGCATCACAAGTAATGCTTCATGCTGTACAGAATTACTTGCTGCCTGTTGTTTCATTGCACTTTGTAAAAGAGATGATGTAGAAGTATGGAGCCAGACCATTAAGTAAAACCAGAACCTCAAAGAGGTGCCAATCTTAAAAATACACTCACTAAAATAACATGTACTGCACACACACACTGTGAGGGTGAGACTAACACCTGAGATATAGGTGTAAGTTGTCTTGTAAATATACATGATTTCCAACTCCTGTAGTCAAACCTAACACAAGAAAATAATAAGTTTTATTGTGCTACAAGTGGTGAGATAATTGAAACTGTAAATACAAAAACTGCTGGACTAGTTTGATCAAAATTATGTTTTAACAATACCCATTTGAGGGTTGTGGCGGTGGCACAGAGTTACAGATCTCACAACGCACTTTTCTATCAGACCACTACAAAGAAAACAACAAAACAAAACAATACTCATCCATTCCTTGGATAAAATGTCGGTAATCAATTCGTATCCTCAATCCTACAGAACATGTTCATTTAGATTTTTTCATGTTTCAACACAGGGGATTGAAATTTTAATAATTTCCCATCAATGTCTGCAGAGGACTGTTAATGATTTATTTAGTTAGCTCTAATATGCTGAAGCAGGATGGAGATCTCAAAAACTTTCAGGAAAGTGAGCTGTCAGCATGGAGGACTCTTTCTGCACTGTGTCAATCTGTCCTCCTGCGTGCTTCTGTCAATGTTCTCGTCTGGGCAAGAACATAGCATTTATTAGGCTAAAAGCCTTTGCAAGACGAGGCTCTCTGGATCCACACCCCAATCAACCTTTAATATGGTTATTCATTCCCAGTTAATTCAAATCCTCCTAATCCTACTACTCTTTTTTTTTTTTTTTTTTTTTTTTACAAACCTTTTTACACATAAGTAGTTCTGGTGCTTTTATTGGAGATTTGTTCTCACTGAAGCAGTTTTACAAACACTAAAAAATATATTTACCCAACAGTCATCCAAAAACCTATTTACTAGTATGTTTGAGTACCTCTAATTTGGCTGTTCAATCAGGACTTTTAGAAATGAATGAAAACACTCCAACTTAACCCGGCATCACTGAGCCTCTTAAACAACATAATATAAAATTATTCTGTATAGCAATATTAATGTCAGTAAATGTGTTAACGACTCGAGTTTTACTTTTAGCTACTACGTGATTAGCACAAGCTTGTACCAGCTATAATTCATATTATTTTATTATAAAACTGGTAGCAAACTGATTACAGGGAGGTTTCATTGTATGCAGTGCAATAGGCCTAGACTGAGGAGGATTTTTGCCTTTTGAAATTCAAGTCACTGTTAAAAAAAAGTGCATTAAAAGGTTGTTTTCTTTATAGAACTCCCAAAAAAGACAGACAATACCTATTGATCAAGAACATTTCAATGACACAAGTCAAAAATCTACAGTGTGAGTGAAAACATTTTCCGGGGTAGATAAAGAGCTCTGTCCACATCTTAAAAATGTACATGTGTAGCAGTGCAGGAGAGCAGAAACACTCCTTCTGTCCTCCTCTGTCACCATTATCCCCAAACAGATCAGATACAGGCCTGCAGCAAAACATGGAAAAATAAATAAATAAAAAAACAGGCCTTTCTGAGCAGCACATTTAGCTCTGCTCAGTCATGATAAACATTCTTTTCCCACTAATGTTTAAAACCACCAGCTGTCTAGGTTGCAGCCTATTTGCCTAATGATCACGTATGTTTGCTAAGCCAGGGTTTAGCTAAAGTGAGATCAAGTAAAATCAGACAGAATAATCCAGTCAGTTTTATAACAGCTATGTCTTACTTTCCGGAGTTAAGCTTCACCATGTGTGGGGCCAGCAATACACAGAAAATGGGAAGAGAAACATTTTTAACAAATATATGTACGTATCTTATGCCTGTATCAACTACTCTCCGCAATTTGTAAGACCAAATGATATTAAAAATGAACTCTACGTAAAGACTTTATTGTTCAATATCTGTTAAATGTCACTTTTTTTTTTTTTTTTTACATCCATCTCAATCAAACTTTGCCTCAAATGCCATTCATCAGCTCCAGTCGAAAGCGAACCTCATTTAGATTGGTAACTTGGCATCAGATCAAATGAAAGTAAAACAGCTCATTTAAAATTCTTTAGTGCTCTGTCACAATGGGACCCATCAATATTTAACTTGGTCATTTATGATAAGGACTAGGAATACAATATGCATTAAAATCCAGCACTGGGAAGGCAGGCAAAATGTTTGGATATTCAGAACATTACACACACTTATAAATGATCTTTATGGCCAATTCCAACATTGGTGATTGAACAACCTTTCAATCAACAATACAATACTAGTAGTTGAAATGTTTGTTTGCAACTACTGCTACTAGGGCAGAGAAATGTTCACTGTAGGGAAGCTCTTTTGCATCTGGTATCCACTCACATCACTGAGGAAGTGAGGCCAACATTGAGTTGCAAATCAACTTTGTCTGATTAGCATGAAGAGCAGGAAAACATCCCTGGGCCTTTGCTCAACATGTGTTAGATTTAGAATCAGTAAACATAACCTACTGGGGCAGACATTACTGTTGTCTGTCTGTCTAGTTTTCTTTTCATTTTCATATCTAGTGTATCTATGAATGCTCACAGTTGCTCCACTTCCAATCCTTATGTTATTAATAGCAAGAGAGAGGAAGAACCAGAAATGTGCACACAGACAATGTTCACTCAAAGCTAGAGTGCACTTTTCCTTTTTGGCCAAATCTTGCCAAAAAAGTTTTGGCCAAAACATTTTTGGCCAAAAGTTTTGATTGCTTTGGCCAAAAGTACAAAGCAATCAATTTCATTTTGATTGCTTTGTACTTTGTCAACCATCTTTGCACATGCTGATCCAATGTTCTACAAATGACTGATGAGTCACTGATGTCATGTCTGGTGGATTTGGGGCTGGACCAAAATGCAGACAACTGAGAGGCATCCTCATTGAGTCCATGTTTTAATGAAAAAATAAGAAAAACTTACAGAGAGGTAAACTGCAGAAAGGCAAGGCAATGAGGAGGTTACAAGGAGAAACTTGGAACAACAGAGTAACAGGAGGAAGATCCAGTGAGGAGTGACAGGAGGAAAAGAGCTTATATACAGGGAGAGTGACCGCTGGAACAATAGACTAGGGCTGATTGGCTAATAGGGACCATGTGTGAGGTGAGAGAAAGGTAGATTGAGGAGGGAGGAAGAGAACAGCACCAGGGAGCGACGGAGAACAAACGGGACCAACACAAGGAATAATTAAACTAAACTAACTAAGAGCAGTCTAAGAAGAGTAAAACATGACAAGACTGTTTAGGTGAAAATAAAAATAACTGGACTAATAGAAATAAACATGAATGAAGGAAAATAAGAAACCAATACAGGGAAATAACAGAATCAAAGAGCCCAAACAAAAAGGGAGATGACAACTGATGATTGTCTCAGGTGGGAAGATAGGATTAAGAGCAAAGTCGTTAAATCCATTGCTTCATCTTTTGATCCAGAAGGCTGATTCATCTACTTGTTTTCTCTATTCTCTCATTTACAATCATTACCATGCAGATATTCACTGGATGTCACTGTGTTCATACAGAAGTGGAAGGAGTTTATTTGTGGAATAATACTGTGGCACCCTCTAGAGATTAACCACTTTAGAATTATGTTTCCAATTCCCAATCTCCAGCTTTTGTAAATCTTTGGCCTGCATACTAAAACCAATTCTAGCATGTTCCATAACAGACTCAGATTGAAAGTTAAGAGTTTTTATTCCGGTAATGTCCTAACTTTATTTTAGATTTTTGTCTACAACGCCGTGTTTTCACATGTGCTGGAGAGCATTTAAGGCACTATGTGACGAAACCATCTTAGACAGCAGAGAACAAAGCTTGAGGGCCACATACTGGCACAGAGCACGGTTCATATACTACTGACTGGGTGTTTTGGATTTGTCCTACAGTTCTTAAAGGCGACAAATGTCATTTCCAAAGAAGCAAACAATGCAATCAGTGGAAAGGAGAAGCGAAACCAGATTGGGAGGCAATGCAGGCAAGGTTATTCCCAAAGACACGTTGAGAGGTGATGGATGGAAGAACATGGATTGTGTTTGTTGTTTTTCTATCACTGAAGCAAAAGCTGAACAAAGGACCCGGTCAGTTTGCTGGGCAAGCACTTTAAACTTTGCAGTCAGGCTGCAAAGTGTTTACTTAGCCTTTATCAGATGTTACTGACCAGCTTTGTAATAATGTTACAATAATATGAACAAATAAACAAGAATACAAAAAAAGGTTTCATGACCTGTTTTAAAATATACTGAAATTGAAAATATTCTAAAAGAAATAAGTCAAAAATGTAGAAGGAACAAAGCATAAGAAGAAGAAACACCTCAAAGGAAATTAACTCATAACTATGCATAATAGTAACACATAATATACTAAACATGGCAAGACATATGAAAAAATTGACAACAAAGAAATGATCAAAAACACAAAAGAAAAGCAAAACCAGAACACTCAGTGACGGGGTGCCATGGCTTCCCAAACAGCCAACTTTCTTTTCTATAAGCAAGAGAAACGAGTGCAGCCCACTGAAGCAGGTATGGGAAGGGCGGAGAGCTCAGATATGAACATCACTCTCCAAACTTCCTCTGACAATCAACATATCTGGCACTTGACATAAAAAAAAAACAAAAAAAAAAACTTTAAACTTTAAACTGGAGTGGTATGAATGAAAAATACAGAAAGGTCTTCAAACCTTTTTATTGATTTGGTAACCAGTCTCTGTCTAAAGTTTCATCAAAGCAATACAAAAATGAGAGGTACTAAGACAATATCCAAGCAGACACCTGAATAAAGCACATTAAAGGCAGCACATTGTCAAACCAAGAACAACTAAATTAACAGTTCAGCTGTTATGACAAAACTTTGTTTTATTTCAATCAGTTAATCAATTTTATCTATAAAGCACCCCTCATGTTGGATGCAGCTCGCTGGAAACACATAATAAAAGAATATTTCTGAACTGGGTTTGAATCGTCCAGGGTCACAGTCTGCATGTACAAAAACCAGAGTTGTGAAGTAAACTGAAACTGGTTTGATACTCCATTTACTCCCCTCTTTGTTAGAGAGTTGATGGATATTAAAAGCGACGTACTTTCATCTTTTCTTCACTTCCCTGGACTAGCCAGGGGAGTCATTGTTCATATTATTTGATGAATTGCTTAATACAATAAGAATCAAAATGCATTTTGATTCGTTCTTGCTAATAAAATCATCATTCATCTCGTTTCAGTGCCATACATAGCACAACCCAATAGACAGAGCATTTTGAGAGGTTGCTCAAAAATTCATTTGTTTTGAACATAACTGCATATCAGTTCGCTACTGTGATCCTTTTAAAGATACAACAAAGAGGGAGTTAATGTGTGTTGTTTTTTTCCCCTGCAGAGTGTGGCTCAAGGCCGCAGCTCAAAGCTTCCTGTCAGCTTTGAAGACTAATTTCTAAATCCCCAGTTTAGACTAACTTTAAAATAAAACATCATAATTTTTTGTTGTAAACCCCCAAAGAATGATTATCTTGTTATTGTCATTGTCTTGTTGTTAAAATAGAAAATTATTATTCCCATGAATCTCAAGATTACTTATTTTATTATTAGTCATGCATTGAATATGCACAAAGTTCAAAACTGTCAGTGATGTTTGTTCAACAGTAAAACAATTATTTTTTCCCCAAATACATTTATTTAATTTGATGAAATATTTTCTTTTTTTTCCTTCTGCAGTGATTTTTAAATTAGAGCATATTAGTTTATATTAGTAAGGAAAAATGTTTAGTTTAGACTTTCCTGAATGCTCTAGATATTCTTTTTCTTTTTGATTATAAACTGTATCTTAATTTGCAGGATAAGCTTTTTGATACTTCAGAGAAAACATTTTCCATAACTTTGTTTCCAATTCTGCTCCTATCTCAAATGAAACAATGGTATTCACATCAACTATATGTGCTTTCTTCTTTTTTTTACTTATCTCTCTTCCCTTGTTTTTCCATTTATGCATGAAATACTGACTTGGATCAACATCCTGCTCACTTGTTACATTACTTTACCATTTTAAACCAAATCAGCTGAGGCATAGCAGTCGAGCTAAACCGAAATGTTTAATTGTTGTACCCGAGTTTGCTTGAATATGTTTTCTTGGAAGAAACTTCTGAACAAATCGCCTGTGATGATTTCTTAATCCTCAACTTCTTATCATTATGTTGTATTTATTCTACAAATATTGCATTAATCATTTTTACTGTGAATGTATGCTCATTCTCTAATGGAGTACATTTTACTTAAGTTTTTCTTTTCTTTCTTTTACTTTGGAATTTTTATGTTAAAAGTTTTTTACTTATTTACTTGTACTTCTAAGTTATGCATCTCCTGGTAGAACAAAGTTTTTTTTAAGGTGATCCTTTGTAGGACCAAAGAGAGGAAGTGTTATGACAAAACTTTGTTTTATTTCAATCAAGCAATCAATCAATTTTATCTATAACGCACCCTTCATTTTGGATGCAGTTCGCTGGAAACACATAATAAAGGATATTTCTGAACTGGATTTGAATCGTCCAGGGTCACAGTCTTCAGGTACAAATACCAGAGTTGTGAAGTAAACTGAAACTGGTTTGATACTCCTTTTTCCTCCCCTCTTTGTTAGAGAGTTGATGGATATTAAAAGTGATGTACTTTCATCTTTTCTTCACTTCCCTGGACTAGCCAGGGGAGTCATTGTTCATATTCTTTGCTTAATTGCTTAATAAAATAAGAATCAAATTGCATTTTGATTCGTTCTTGATTGACTCAGTGTTCCACCTTAGCTTAAGATTAAGATTTATGTATTTCCTTAACACAGATCAAAGCTATTAATATCATTAATCAATTATCTTCTTTAGCTAAGACAGCATAAGGAAATAATGAGATAGGACATGTTTTATATATGAAAAATATGACTTACTTGTTAATGCTACTTAAAAAACAATTTGTGCGTCTTTAGATGATGAAGATGCAAAGCTGATTTATGGCATTAATGGATACTGCATTCACAAAATTGTATCCATTTAACATGATACCGAAAATGCTAAATTGCAGGAAAAGAAACACCAGTCACATGTGTTTTACATCAGATATATTTAGCGGTAAGCATTGTAGTCTCTCTGACACAAAAACCTACTTTCCAGGTTGGAGTGATAAATATTTCAAAAGACTGAAAATGAGCTGAGCAGAAAAAAGTAAATGGAAGAGCAGGACGGCATGACTGAGAGCGAGTGGAAGAGCGCCGCATCTTAGATTGACAGTCTGAGAAGCAGAGGGGGAGATTTTTCCAAGTTTTTTTATCCAAAAATAAAAGGAGTCTTAAACTCAAGATGGAAGCTTTTCTGGTTACAGACAGAGGCCGAACAGCATGCTGTGAACCTGGATTAGTTTTATGTAACTTTGTTTTTTTTACACTGTAATGAGAAAACTTTAATGTAATGCACATAGAAATGATGCTATATCCACATTATTGTAAAACAACCACTTGATTTCCATAGATTTTGTTCAAATTTTACTCATTGATCAAACAATTGTAAGTCAAATATCAGCTCTATTTGACCGGTTGGTGACATACGGTTTGTCATGAAAACAAAAAGCCCACGTGTTGGTCCCTTAAAAGCTATCTGAGCAATTTTGTCTAAATGACAACCATACAACTGTGTGCCACTGTTTCAAACAAACATGATAATCACAGAAGCTGATTCAAAGGAGTTATTTTTCTCAGCATCACTTGGAATATCTCCTATTGTAAAAAGCCAACACTTAGCCAGAAGACCTGCACAGTTTACTGAATTGCAGTCTTCATTAAAATGTTTGAGAAACAAAGAACAAAATGTCATCAGGACAATTTGTGTATCAGTGCAAAGAACTGCCTGGACGCAAATTCAGCAGGACCCACTCACCCTCTTGTTGTCAGTAGCGTTTGCTGAGTGGATGAACTCTCATTGCTCTTGATGCTCAGCTTGTAGGCGTGCAGATGCAAAAGTTCATAGAGAGCGATAGTAAAAGGTGATGATGGAAAAGCAAAGTGAGAAACATGTGGGTTAATACCAGCCGCTGTCATTGTACCAACTGTGTAATAACATCATTCATGTCTTCTACTGCAAAATCCCAATCTTATTTTGTTTTGTTTTGTTCTTGTTGTTTTTGACATTTGTTCAACAAATCGCAGAACAATTTCACGACTTACTATAAACAAAAGATGTAAACTATACAGCAGGTCAATGGCTTTTTTTTTTGTATTTAGCTGAAAAATAAAGCTTCTGCTTTGCTGTTTATAGTGGTCTTGGTTAAAGTGATGACCCTCCTATTTACATATAATTTTCACATAATGTCTTTCTGTTTAGAATGTTTGAACATGAATTTTCCTGGGTGTATGCCACCTCTTGTTCAATGATGGATGGAAATAGGCACCAATCACCCACTATGTAAAACTCCAGACCTCGAAGTCCTACTGGACAAAAGCACAAGCTCCCCGCTCACCGGCGGCCAGCCAGGAAGCCCACAGTAATATTTGTATGGTATGATCCCAAATGTGTTGTGATTGGTATAATGCGCTTCATAGGTCAGGTAGGTAATGATTGACAGACTATACTGAGCAGGGACTGAGATCATTGCTATGCAAAACAAAACTTTTCAACAAATGCAAAAACCTGGCAAACGGTTTCCTCAATAAATGCTAACTTATATTATCTGTATATACTATATGGATTTTACCTGTTTAAACATGCAAACAAGGGGGTGAAAGGGAACAAACTTTTTTTTTTTTTTTAACAAAAGAACTTTGTTTCTTAGGAATTTCACTTCCCTGATAAGCTTTGCTGATGCCTCTGCACACATAATAAATATACTTTGCAAATCCCAAAAGTAGAATGACTTGTTTTTCTTCTTTTTACTGCATTGATTCAATTAATAAATTGCTTTCAGAGCTTGGCACCAAACATTTTTTATACCTCACCATTTAAATTAAATATTTAAATGACTTTTTGCTCATGCTCAACAGTTTGTATTTTATTTACGACATTTCAACACCCTGCAAAAGCAGTCACACCCCTTACACATTTATGCATTTGTTGTGTCACAACTACAAACATCTATAGATTTAAGTGGGGGGTTTTTTTGAAGAGGAAAGCAAATAAAAATGGTTCAATTAAAAAAGGTCGTTTGAATTTTTATTCACTTCAATTTACTCAGTTGCCTCTCAATAAAAGATCATCTGCAACTGATATAGTGTAATAATTCACTTACTCTTTTCACATACTGCAGCTGTGATGTTGTCTCAGGTGTAAAACCCAAAGCAACATCTTAATCCTATAATACACTAAGCAGTGCCTCTCCTCTGATCTCCTCTCCTTCTCTTTTCATTCCCGGTTCATCTCATTATTCCTTATCCCCTTTATTACAAACACATTTAGTGCCTGATGCTGGTTATTCAATCTGACAAGAAATGACCACGCCACTGTTGCAATGATGCAACGTAGCTGTGTTTACAAAGCGTTTGCCACTGCAATGCTCCTTCACAGCATGCGGAAAATCAAACAAATGACCGACAAAAGCTGGGATAAAACTGGCAACCCGGTACGGTGCTAAAACTTCATCATGTCTCGCCAGATCCGTGCGTGTTATGTAACTGTAAACTGCAAAAGCAGATCGGCTCCAATGATGCCAATAATACTTGCCTTCTTATCCCTCTTCAACTTGGTACTCTGCACTTTCCTTTCAAATTTATTGGCTCTAGCCGGCTCTAGCCAATTGCAGCGAGGAGGGTGCTTAAAATCTAAATCATTTTTAGACAGAACTCTGGATGGTGTTCAGAGGCGAGTCGTGAAGCACTGAAAAGTGGCCAAATTAAAAGCTTTGCAATAGCCGACGCCACTTAAACAGAACACACTCGTGTGTTTCCGCTCGTTCTCCAGCATTACCCGCCTGTGTGTCCATTCATTTTTCTGTATCTTTTGTATTAAACTCTAAATGTTATACCCAGCCAGCACACCCCAGGTGGGCCCCATATGGTCTGCCCTCTTTTTTTCCCATATGGGGCCCACCTAGATGACACAGTGTCCACTACACTGAGGGACAAAGCACTGTATGTTTAGAAATAGTTGATCATGACGTGATTGCTGTGTTAAAATTCACAAATGGAGGTAATACAAGATGCAGGAGGTCCTTTGCTGTTGAAGACGGGGTGGAACTGACTGTAGCTCACTCTTTCAGCCAATACAGACCGACCCGAGACACGCTAGAATGAAGTGAAAAAAAAAAAAAAATCAATGAGCGCATCACATGACAGAGTCAGGGGAAAGACTGCTGCCCCATTATCGTCATCATCATCATCATCGTCAAACTTGTCTCCTTTCCTCAACATCCAGCTAAATTAGCTCCAGCCAAACTCATTTTGGGGGCTTTGATCTTCATCATGGCCTTACGCGGCTGCAGCATATGACCTCTTTTACATGATTGTGTTACTGCACGGCTTGTTACTCACAAAATCACTTGCGTTTTTACGCAGCTGCTCTTCCTCTCCTCCGGGCTCCGCGGTGGGATCCACCACCAGCTTCTCGAAGCACGCCGAACCGAGAGAGGAGCTCTTCTGCTGGTACATCATCAGCTGGGACACGGGGAGTTTGGGGCTCCCGTGGGCCGTCAGCTCCGGTTTGCTGCCTGTGGCCCCAGAAGCTGTCCCCAGAGCCTGACAGTCGGCGCTCATCTCTGAGGTCGCGTCGCCTCCGCCAGCGGCGAGCTTGTCTCCTTCAAAAGGCGCCGGAGTGGAGCAGCATAAGTTCGGCTGCGACGACGAAAACACCCGGTCCAGCTGTTTCTTTTTCCTCTTGAACATCCACAAGCCGGACTCCTTCTTGGTGCCCTCCGCTCCACCTCCGGCTCCGCGGCGCTCCGAGCCCAGCTTCGGACTGAGCCACGGCTTGGTTTTCTCCTGGAAATTCTTCCACATCCTCCGCTGGTAGGACATGGACTCCTGGCCCCGGCCGGAGCCTCCGGGTTTTGGTGATTTTTGCTCCATGGTGCCAGTGCAGCAGCCACCCAGCCTGAGCACAGTCTGTAGCTGGATCGGACGGGTGTCAAGCCGGGCTGCTGCTGCTGCTGCTGCTGCTCCTTGTGTGCGCTTCAGCCGATAATCAGTTTAGAGCGCCGAGGAGACGCACGCCGTGACGATGAAGTGGCTGCCAGTCCAACGGGGAACCTTGCAGAAAGACTCTGCAGACTTTGTAAATTATTATGTCACACAGCGCTATAAACGCAACAAATAGGCTGTTTCAGTCTATCTCCTCGGTTGTAAAGTTATAAACGCCCTACAGGACTTTTTTTTGTTTATAAAACTGTCTGCGTTTGGCTATGGGCTTCCCTCTCCTCTCTCCCCAGTGTTTAATCAGAGTTAGACCCGCTTGCTTAATTGTTGTAATCAAATACAGGCAGTGCGCCTCCCTCTGGACAAACCTCTTGACTTGGTCATTGTATGCTGGCGATTTTGAAACACAACCCCTAATACCTTGTGGAGAAGCTTTTGATTTACTTTTAAAACCTTCATCGTCCCTTCCTCTTGAACGTTTGATACACACCAGATAAATTGTGGCCATTATGCTTTTGTTTACCTCAGAAAATCCTAATCTTGCTAAAGTTTTCTACATTTTGTAGAAAACAATTTTTTAGGAATAAAAAATTGTGGGGTTTTGTGATCAATACAAAATAGTGCAGTTTTAAAGTGGAAGTGAAATGATCAAAATTTATATATATATATATATATATATATATAATAAAGAGGAAATCTGAAAGGTGTGGCATGCCTTTGTACTCAGCCAACCCCTTAATCTAAACCTGTCGCTCTGGCTGTACATTTTTGCGTTTACGTTAAGTAGTCCCCAGTATTTGCAGTCTCTTCCTAACTACGTTTAGTTTTCCACACCTGCTAAAACAAAAAAGCAGGGTCACGTTCGCTCTTTTCATTATCTAGCAGAATAAAAGACACCAAACGCAGAAAGAACTAACACATGGCAGCAAGAGAGTGGGAAAGCTCAGAGAACCCATTGGAGGGGTCCAGACAAATACTGAATGAAATTAATGTTAATACAAGTATCAACTGGATCATTATTGCCACCTGCCTGCTGTGTTTCTTGGTCTTCATGTTGCCGTTTGTCCACTAATGTGAAAAGCTTTATACGGAGATTAAATTACATACAGGTGGGCTCTACAAATTAGTTGTCTCCTGTTTGCAGTGGATTGTGAGGTTTTATAATGAAGGGGGCTAAATACAAATTAAGCCTTCTTACTGCTTTTTCTTCCATTATGTGTTGCTTTGTCTTGCTCTATCGCATAAAATCCAAAGAGAAATGGGTATTTTTGCAAGCCGCTATGCACAGCAGAGTGTGAATGCCATATTGTTTTGTGCACATTAGCCAAGTCTGGGTAGGATATTTTTCCCCACCAATCAGGTCAAGCTTCAGCGAATGTTATCAGCCCACGAGCAGCACCGGTAACCAGGCCGAGCTGAGCGGCCTCGCCTCCTTTGCTGATGTGTTTAATAACTCATTACTTCATCCCCTCTGGTCTTTGTTTCAGTGCTGGTCTGTGTTGGCCCCTCACCAAACACCATGAGCACAGAAATCAAAAAATAAAAAACACAAAGAAAATGAATGCGCATTAATACCTAACCCTAGCATGCATGTACAAAAAAGGGGTCAGAGAAGAGCAATTTATCCGCAGATCAAGTTCACAAAATGTTAATGCGTTTATCAAAGCCACGCGACCTTGGCCTCACCTGTAAGAGTGATGATGAAGGATGCCTTGTTCAGCAGGATCTTTGCCTTGAGCCTGGTTGAGGTAAACACAATAAACCCTCAACAGTGGGGTGATTTATAGCACTTCAAAATGTCTGATGTGGGACAGACATTTTCCTTTAAAGAGATGTCCTTAGAGACTTTGGCTTTCGCATGGGAGGAGTAGTTGTTAGCTAGATTGTGAGTTTTTCCATTTCTTATTCTACAAATTAAAATGCTTTAATTACAAATTCAGACTTGCTTAGAACCCTCCATCTACTTTAGTTAAGTAGATGGATTTGAGAGGGAGCGAGCCAAGATGCCTGTCAGCTGCCACAAACGTTTCCACTGAATCAGAATGGAAAACTGATGACTCGGCATTTGGATGGCTTCAGTGTCTAATGATCCCAGACCTCCTGATAAGAGGCTAATACACAGCTGCACCCACCTGCAGAACATTTACAAAGATATCAAATCCTTGAAATGAGCTGTTTCTCTGACTACAACAGCTTGTAAAACTAGGAAACAGGACTGTTTGAAATTGAATTGACAGTATTTAATTCATACATTATTTTTCAGTTTCAGTCATCAGCTACAGTTCACAGTCTTATAATTCACTCTTCTTTTCAGAGTTGAAAAATTAACCCACATCAAATTAAAAATATGGGAAGCCAGAGATGAACAAAAATAAACCATAACAAAAGAGCCAGCCAGGAGACACAAGGAGAAAACCAGGGAAATAACTGAAGGATCCAGGGAGGAGTGACTGAGAAAGAGGTGCTAAAATACTGGGAGGTTGATTGCTGAAACAATGAACCTGGGCTGATTGCTAACTGATTGCAGGTGTGAGGGGAGAGAGAAGAGGGCAAACTGAGGAGAGAGAGAAGGAGAAAGTGGCACAGGGGGCGAGGGAGAGTAGGCAGGGGACTAGTAAATAAATTTAACAGTAAAGCAAACTAAACATAGTTAAACTAGAGTAACTAGGAGTAACTAGACACAAGAAATAAACATAACAAACTAGAATCACTAAGAAGGACTGAACTAAAGAAAAGCAAGAACAAGACTGATTCAACAAAAATAAGAAACTAACACAAAATAATAATGAAACTAGAATCAAATCAAGCTGCAAAATAACGAAATTTCCTAAAATTATGATTCAAAACACACAATTTAAAAAAATTATTTTCTGTTATTAAAATTTCTGAGTAATTGCAGCTGTCATAATTGGAGATTTCCTTTTTTTTAAAAAACCACACTGTGTTCACATAAGTCACCAATTTAGTTTTCAGATCCATCTCCGTTTTAATTAGATGAGCCCCAGTTGTCCGCGGATGATTGTTAGGAAATAATGTTGAGAACCTTGTGGACAGCGCTGTAAATCACAGTGGTAAAATTAAACTTTAATCCACTGTAGCTACAGGCACAGTGACACAAGCGTGAGCCGGGACATGAAGACAGCCTGAGAGCATGAAAGCCTGCACACAACGTCTCTTTCCATCTTCATTATTCTTCCTGATGGATGAATGCCTTGTTGAATTGAACCATGAGAGGATGCCTTTTCTTCTTAAATGAGTTTTAGTAGACAGTTTGTCTTGATTTGCAACACATGCGTTACATCATTTTGTTGCCAAAAACACAAAACCTTTCAAATGCAACAATTGCTTTTCTGTTTACGTCCTGATGCCTGGAGGGGGAGGCGGGGGCTGTGGAGCTTGAGCAAGCTTTTCGGGATTAAAGAAGAGGCGGCAGCACGTCTGCAGACCCCGGACGGCTCCATCCAAGGTAGGTCACTTTCAGGCTGCTGGAGAAAAACCAGCCCATTATCACACACATCTTCAAACAGCCATGCATGAAGGTACAGGCACAGACATTTTGGGGGTTTTTTTAGGCCAAAAACATTTGTGCTCTAAAAAAATGCATATCAACATCATTTATTATGTGGGATTGGGATTATTGTTTTGCGCATCTTGGATGAGATCTTACATGTGCATCTTAGTACATTCCCTAATCTTCCTATGTTTAATGTGCTGAGCACCAACACAGAGTCATGCCCACAACCCCCCAGCTGATTTGATTACACCTGATGGAATGGTGCAGTGTCTATAAAAAAAAACAACAACAAAAAAACGGCTCCAGATCTATTGTCTAGAAGCAAAGCACTAACAATCTCTCCAACTAGATAAATTAGTTCAAAGTGCAAGTGTTTTTGACTAATAAGACAGGGTGTTTGGGAGTTATTTGTGTCTGGGAACATCATGCTGTGTTCTGATGAGTGCCTAAGTAGGAAAGCAAAAATTAAAAATTCAGCTTTAACACTGCTTTTTAAATGGGCCATTAACATGATTACAGGCTATCATTGTCCGGTATTACACAAAAGCCTTCAAGCTGATTAATTCTGCATGTGATGAATTAATAAACCCAGCTGAAATATCTTGTGAATGAACATCGTATGAAACAGGCAGGGCGAGCTCTTGCTCTTTAGTGTAAAGTTAATTCAATCGTTTACAGAGTATTTCCTGACAATCATTTGTCAGAAAATAAGTGTAATGACAAAACTCTTTTTTATTTCAATCAATCAATCGATCAATTTTATCTATGAGGCAACCCTCATGTTGGTTGCAGCTCGCTGGAAACACATAATAAAGGATATTTCTGAACTGGGTTTGAATCGTCCAGGGTCACAGTCTTCAGGTACAAATACCAGAGTTGTGCAGTAAACTGAAACTGGTGGGATCCTCCGTTTTACTCCCCTCTTTGTTAGAGAGCTGATGGATATTAAAAGCGATGTACTTTCATCTTTTCTTCACTTCCCTGGACTAGCCAGGGGAGTCATACCTAAGCAAGATTTATATATTTCCTTAACAAAAGCTATCAAAGTCACTTCTTTTCCAGCAACAATAGCAGTTTCTTGCACAACCAAGATATCTTGTTTTTATTATGAGAAAACATGGAAAACACTGTAAGGTAACCCTGCAAAATGTGATCTATCTTAAAACTTTGTAAAACAACTATTTTCACAGCAACTGTATTCAAACTGCCATGAAATACAGTAGAAATTCAACAGGAAAGTTGTGTTTTTTTTTTTAATTGGGAACAATAGTGACAGGACGTAGCCCTAGGATTAGTTTAATGGCTCTTAAACCAGAAAGAAGAAATGAGACTCACAGAATGAAGAAGCACTTTTAGCTTAGCCATCAGTGACGGATTTAGAGTCCTAGGCAAGTTCATCACAACAGCAGTAGTCGAAAAAATCCCCAGCAGCAGGGGTAGATGAGATTCACCCTAAAATGCCAAAAGTTCTGGCAGAAGTGTTCCACAAACACTTCTTCAGTGATGTGGAGGACAACACCTATAGTCAAGGGTGACCCCAGAGGACGTTTGGGAAGAACTGTGCTTCTCAAAGGAGACTTTGATCCATTCTGGAACCTCAGAATTAGGAGGAGCACTGTGGTTTTTAGTGTTTTTTTGAGATTTTGTAGGTCTGCAGACTGCTTGCAGCCATGTCTCTTAAGGTATTTGATCGGGTGCAAACCAGTTCTTCTACAAACAAAAACAAGAGCTGTGTCCACATTTTGGCATGAAGTCAAGTTTGTTTGGAGTGCAGAGTGGTCTCCAGGAGTGGGGGCACTTGCCTCGGATCCTGTTGTGGTGTTGATGGACGGTGTTCATGTCATAATCCTGGAAAGAAGAATCTCAGAGTGTCATTTTGCATTTTGCAGATAATATGGTTCCGCTGGGATCTTCAAGCCAAGACCTTTGGCATCTGCTGGAGTCATGCAGATGCCGAAGGCGCTGGCAGAAGAAGGACCTCCATTAAGTCTGAACCCATGGCTCTCGGCTGAAGAAAGGTGGTCTCTCTCTCTGTGTTTCTTCTTCAGCAGGATGAAATCAAGTTTCCTGGTGTCATGTTCACATGAGATGGGATGTTGAGGAAGGATAAACCGAACATGGCCACGCCCGCAGTGATGTGGCAGTTGTTCCAGTTTGTTGAGTTGAAGAAAGATCTGAATAAAACATAAATAAATAAAGCTCTCAATTTTAACTGCAGGTCCTCTCCCTCTGATCCTGAACTATGGATTGTGGCGAGAATAAGATCCAACACACAAGCAGCAGTAATGAGATTCCTCTCTAGGGTGGCTGGGCTCCGACTCACAGATAGGAGCAGGAGCTTTGCTGTCTGGGGTTAAAAGGATCTGCAACCATCTGATGGATGGACGTGAAAAAGAAAAAAAAAAAACCTTCCTTTCTCTGTTTTACATATGTTGATATCTCTTATACTATTTGGTAACCTCAAATAGTATAATTTTTTTTTATCCAGTATAATTTCATGAACATCTTGGTTTACACCTGAGCTGCGTTTTCAGCAGTGAGAGCCCAGGCTGAACCTTATCAAACAAAACTGATAACGTATGCTCCAATAAAAGAAGCAGTAGAACTGATCTACTCCATTTGATGATCTTTTGCCTGTTGTCCATAACAGTTTAAGTGGGCTAGGGGCAAGTAGTGTTTGACTAACTGCACTGCTCGGTGAGTGGACGTATTGCAATAATGTGCAGGGAAATAACCCAAATTTACAACCAGACATTTCAGTTATTAGCTGCAGATGTAATATACTGATATTACCGCACACAGAGAGAGTTGATAAACTGAGCGTTAAAGCCTATGCAAGAGTAATTACCTCATTAAAACAAGAATTGGAAGGAAGGAATCTGTATTTCACTGCTGATAATGGATCAGGCAGTCCAAGCCATCTCTTCAACTTCATTCCAGTATATCTTAGAGGCTAAATGTTGCATAAGAGTCTGAAAATAAATTGAAACTAAATTGGAAATTGATTGTTTTTTGTTGTGTTTGCTCTTTTTGTCAATTCGCGCTCTGTGAATTAACTATATACTGTATTATTGAAGTGAAGCTACTGTGAGCTAAACTGAATTTTTTTTGTCTTAACTTTGTGTGCTTCATGATCATGTTTCCCCAATGTTCACACCTTGCCTTCTCTCCCTCCCATCCCTCTGTTCTTATTTAGTTCTCTCCCACCAGCTGTTCCTGCTTTTCTCTCTATCATCTCAGGTGTGATGGCAACTTCGGCAAGCTGAGCGCTGACGTGAGCTCGGGGGAGCAGCAGATGATTAGATTGCTGGAGGAAATTGCAGAACTCAAAATAGGTGTTGGCGCGCTGCTTCAAGATCTTTAGTCCAAGGTGGGAGGAAAGAAAAATCCCTGCTGAGTTTGGTGGATCTGACGTAAAGCAGCAGTTTAATGAAAACACCCTCAGCTGCAGTGACAAAAACTATTCAGAGGTCTGTGAATGACTAATCCTGTCTGTGCATTAATATATCTTTATTTGCAACATGGTTAAACTATGCAATTACAGCAATGCCACTGTAGCCCATTTCTGAGTCCTAACAGCAGCTGTGATGCCCTTGAAACAGCTGTCCATGTCATGTCGCTCCAAATCAGAGCATCACCACAATTTTACCGTTGACTGTAATTCTTTTTTTTTTTTTCAGATAAGATCATTTTGGATGCTTTTTAACTTCCCTTACATAAACAGCGCATGGGCATACTTGATTTGTTACCTCTCTGAACTGGTGAGGCTGCTGTTTCAATTAGCATCACCAGCAGATCCGTTTTTAATGTGTTTATCTTATTAACATCATCTGACCGGATTATTGCTGCAGATATGTTGACTTGCTGCCATTTTGCTCAGAGCAACACTTTGCCTAAGTACAGCCCTCAAGACACTGTTTGAGTGGCTGTTCAATGTGAGTCATGCATTAGCCACATAACAAGCTGACCCCTTCCCAAACACATGCAGCAACAAGGCTTTCACACGATTCCATTGGTTAGCATCATCTCTGACCAGCGTAATGTCTGGTGACATCCAGACCAGAGCATGCCGGTTTTACACTGAGGCTAATTTAAGTTTCGTTTTGTTTACCTGTTAGTTGACTTCTGGTAAAAACCTGAATTTGATATAGGGGGTGTCAGAAAAAAACTGACAGAAATGTTTGACACGTTCCTGGTTTTATTTTGCAATACAAACAAAAAAATTGAACTAAATATTATTTAACTTTACATCACAATTATAAGCTAGTTTATGTTGGGCTATTACATAATCATGTTGATGATCATCAACTAAGCGGTCTGAAGGAAGATGGTTTATGAAGCAGTGAACAAAATCTCAAACAATTTGAACAATAAAATGTTAAAAACAATTATTTTTTACTTCACTCTTCCTATTCCGCTGATTCTATTTGAGTTTGTCTGGTTCAACGTACAAATATTTTCAGTGTATAAAACGCCTGAGCCTGAGTATAATCATTGAGCTCAAAATGACTTATGCTTGTATAAATGAAATGTCATTAGGTGTTTGCATCTAGTGCTGAATTGTCCAGGGGGAAACCATAATGTGACAGGATGCAAAATATGGGATTGGTTTCAGTAATTTATCCTGGAGAGGATGTCTTATCAGCTACAGCCTGGATAAATGCAATCAGGCATGACAAAGTCCTCCTAAATAGCTTCTTTTTTTTTTTTGTTTGTTTTGAAGACCTACATTAGAAAAGGGTCAAATCCAGGATTAAGATCTATAATGTGTGTCATGTCCTAATGTTTCCCATCACTTTAATGAATCTGAAAGCCAGTGCAGCAGCCTCCTCACACACTCCCACAATGATTCAGTCAACACTCAGTTCATTCCACAGGGTGCAACATCTCTGTGACGACAGCACATTAACTCTTGACCAATGGTCACGCATGTGCCATAAATGATAATGCAGAGAAAGTGGGTCACTGCCATTATTCCTGGCTCTAACTGACCACAGGGATGCTACAGCGGAGTGCTTAGACTGACTCAGCAGAAAATAAAAATAATTAAGGTCCTCTCTGATATTAGACCCTGCACATTATCAAACTACAGTGTATCTTAGGGAGATGACTGAAAGCCATGTTTTAATTCAGCGTTGTGATTAGGTGTGAGTCATGCTTTCTGCAGGGACCGGTGGGGTAGTTTTAGATTGGCCCACTGTGGCCAATCAGATGGGCTGAACTGCATCAGGATCTGCAGCTGCTCAAACAGGCATAAAACAAAGGTGGCTGATCACTGCTGGCAACTTGCTGTCATCACTGCACAAACATATACATGCAGTATGTTGTTTGCGTTAAACGTAAAGGGGCTAAAGAAACAGCAGAAAGAGAGCTTTGTGGATAACAGTAAGAAAAAGAAACTCATTATTTTTTACCCTTCAAACATATTGTTGTAGTCTGTGTAAATGATAAAATTAGAATTTTGTTTATTTAAAATTCATGTGGAAAGAAAAAAAGATAAACAATCCTTAAACTATCGAAAATGGAACAGAAAAAAAGTTAAGTATGATCAGTCGTAACAGTCGCTTTTAGGACGGAAGTGGGGATTTTTTTTTTTTTTTTTTTTTACTAAGCAGTAAGATAAGACATTTACAATTATTATTAAAGCACAATAACATAAAAACCGGGGTCTGCCGAAACCCGGGATCGAACCAGGGACCTTTAGATCTTCAGTCTAACGCTCTCCCAACTGAGCTATTTCGGCGACGTGACTCTGTTTGCCTCGCCGTACAAGAAAGGGGTTCAAATGTCTTATGCGTGTTGGGGGGGTGGGGGTGGGGTAAGCTAATGTCTGTTGTCAGAAGACGTGCCAAAGACGACACTTCTCTGTGAAATACGCAACTTTTTGCCGACTACAAGCAGCAAGCACACATGTAACTTTGTTATTATTAGACCCCCCCCTCCTCTGAGTCAGCAGTTTACACACTGGGATGGTGGGATTATTTTCAGTTCTTTTAAATCGAAACTAACAGAACCGAAAGTAAATGTTGCTTGGTTGACAGACTGCGACTTAAAACAGACGGTAAGTTCACATACATAAAGAAAATGTTTAGTGTTTCATTTGAGAGCTTTGTAAAGGACTGAGATTGGCTAAAACGTTGCAGACACCGGGATTTATATTTTATTATCTACCGATGAAACAATAATAATTTATGCTACACCGTATGACAGCTGGGCCACGGAGGGTAGGAACAGTAGAGAAACTAAAGAGGTAGTAAATGGGCTACGTTTGCAACAACGATTCTCTTACTTACCTCGTAGAATATAAACAGGCTTCTTCAATATTATGAGGAAGCAACTCTGTACAAAGTGTGTCCTTTATAGCTGGACAGCAGCTTAGACTGTGTCACCCCTGAAAAAATGGTGATAATAACCACACTCAAATCAAACAACTGCTCTTTAACTTTTTTGTACTCAATGTTTTCAACAGGTCACAATGTCAATTCAGTTCTCTGGATGGGAGGTGGTGGATGATGGTGCCTGCTTTCCTGGCGTGATGCTGGCGCCCGCACAGAAGCCTCAGAACAAGGGCATCTACAAAATGTTTCACGGAACCAGCGTTCCCAACGCACGGGCCATCATCGCTGGTGGATTCCAGCCGTCGTCCGTTGGCATGCTGGGAAAGGGCGTGTACATGAGCAGGGATGTGAAGAAGGCCTCTAACTATCCCTATCTAAGTACCTCTAGTAACCGTGTGATTTTAGAGCTGCGTGTTCGTGTGGGCCGTGTCAAGCGTATTGACAAGGACAATCACCCTTTGCAGTACACCTGGAGCAGTAATGGCTACAACACCGCTTGGGTACCCCCCAACTGTGGTATGAAATCTGTGCCCAGCGGCCTGGAGGAGGACTGTGTGTTTGACCCTAAAAGGGTGACAGTAGTGGGCATCGCAAAAGCACCAACCACTGCAATAGAAAAGGAGCTTCAGCAGCTTCTCGCCAAAACGTCTAAACAACCCAAGGGAAGAGCTGGTCACCATAAAGATGTTTGTTCCCTGTGCAAGAGGAAGACCCAACAAGGTGCTCATCACATTAAACAGAAGTGCTGGAAGTGTGGTCAAGACATCTGCATTCTCACGTCCAAGCACTTCTGTCAAAGGAAACCTTGAGAGAAGCCGTGGGAGGAAAGAAAACATGAAGTTGAATGACAGTAAAATCAGTCTGGATGATTATTATTCTTATGAATAAGCTGACCAAAAAAGACTTATAAAAATCATCTTCAGAGAAACTTGTCAGTCTTACTGGAAAGCAGTCATACCTATTTACAATTGATCAAACCTGAAAAATAGTCTGATTATGTTTCTATATGAGATCCTCATTTCATTCAGGTCTTACTCTATATTTAGATTGAAGAAATATGAACTTGAACAAGTAACAAAATAATTAAAAAAATAACAATTTTAGATTATAATTTGTATAATCTGAGATACTCATCCATCTTCATCTGCTCAGTGTAATACAAGCAAAGTGGATGTGTACAATACAAGTTAAATTTCATTAAATGACAGAAAAGATGTGCTTATTTCTTTTGACTGCTTGTGAAGTCATTCCTATGAGCAAATTAATTAGAACATTTTATTAAACATATATCCTGAAAATGTTATCACAACATCCAGCTTTCCACTGCTGGCCGAAGTAAAATAATAAAAATAGTTTAGCACCAGGATTTTGGCTTTTCCTCCAAAAATTACTATGAATTATTATGTTAAAAATATTAATGCTTCACAATAGTTTCTGTACTAATAAAAATCCTGGACGTATGAAATGCCTACATTTCACATTTAGTCCCTATTTATTTTTCCGGAAAAGTAAATAGGAGCTAAATCCAGTGACTCCAACATATCTGCAAATAGTCCAACTGTGTGCAATTTCATTTGATGAAACTGCAAACTGTAAGATTCACCTGGAGCATTAAAAATCTAATTGCACACTATTTTATTTTATGAAATTATAAAATAATGTAAAAAATCATCTAATAATACTGCACACTGTACTAGACTCCAGCAACCTCGAGTGCACTTGTGTATAAATATGGAAAATGTAGAAGTGCTGCTTATCTTAAATGGAAAGGAAACAGTCCGCCCAACAAATTCCCTCGAAGTCATAAAATAAACAGTGGCCCGTACGGGGATCGAACCCGCGACCTTGGCGTTATTAGCACCACGCTCTAACCAACTGAGCTAACCGGCCATAAGAACCTTAGCTGTGAGTCCATGTATGTCATCAAACAGTATGTGTCAAGCTTTTTATTGGTAAACCGAAACTTGGAAAGTGGCGCAACTCCACTAGGTATGCTTACAAGACAGAAAGTGAAAGGTATCCAACTCAGTGAACTGACAACTCTTCTCAACGACGGTAAGTTTTAAACCTAAAATAGCGACAGCATGCAGGCTAATGTACTTGGACAGATACTTGTAGTGACTAAAAGATACAACAGCAGTGAGTTTTTAGTGCTTATGTGTGACGATAAAATGCAGCTGAAGCAGTTTGTGTTTTAGTAAGCCGGTTGGACTTCACTTCCTTATTGCTAGACGTGCAAAAACCTGTGTTCACTTATCATTTTAGCTTTTCACTGACGTTTTACTTGATTATACTGTATGTTTTTATTCATGGCTCTGCTATACAAAGACTTCTTAAAGAAATGGTCACGCCTGAAACACTACGCACCTCTCACATTTATTGAAAAACATAGCGGTTAAGACACTCCTTTTTCATAGAGATATAGACCAATAACACATATTTTCGGTATTAAACTAAATGTAGCAATAAAACGATAGCCTGTACAACCAGGCATAGCATTATGACCAGGTCACCAATGTTGTGTTGATCTCACTTGTTTCCAAGAGGGCCTTGGCCTGCTGAAGCAGCAGCAGGTATTCTGGGTTAACAGAGGAACCAATGGACACCTTGACTGTTCTGTCTTTATTTGACCTCTAACTGTCATAATTAGGCCCTTGTCAAACTTGCTTATGTTTCCCCCCTGCTTGAACACATCAACTTTGACAATTAAATATTCCCTGGTGTCTTGATGTATTCCACCTACAAAGTGCCATGGTCAAGATTTTATAAAGTCACCATAAAGATGACTTTATGGTGACTTTATGGTGATGATAACATCTTAAAACAATTGACAGCAAAGCATTGACATTCAGCCTTTCCTGATTGTTTATTCCTTTCACAGGTGCCGATACTATCAGAACGTGACGCTCCACCACTACTGAGTCAGGATGTCACTGCAGTTCTTTGGCTGGGAGGTGACCTATGACGATGACTCTCCTCGTCTGGAGCTGGGGGCCTCACAAGAACCCAAAGACCGGGGCGTCTACACCATGTACCATGGCACCACTGTTGCCAATGCGCGTCTCATTATTGCCAATGGCTTTCGGCAGTCGACCAAGGGCATGCTGGGGAACGGTGTGTATGTAAGTCGTGACAGAAAGAAGGCAGAACGTTATCCTTTGAACATTAACCCTCCAGATCGCGTGGTGTTGAAGCTGCACGTGCGGGTTGGACGCGTCAAACGCATAGACCAGGACAACCATCCGATGCAGTACACCTGGAGCACACAAGGCTACGACACAGCTTGGGTACCCCCCAACTGTGGCATGAAAGCTGTGCCCAGCGGCCTGGAGGAGGACTGTGTGTTTGACCCAAGCAGAATAACGGTTGTGGACATTGCTAAGGCTCCAAACACAGATCTGGAGCCACTTAAACAGCTCGTCGCCAACAGTCTCAGAAAGCCCAAAGTTGCAGCTGGCAGTGGGGCTGCCGCAGCTGATTGTTCACTGTGCAACAGGAAACTACAGCAGAATTCTGCACATGTAAAGCAAGCGTGCTGGGGATGTGGGCAAAACATTTGTACGCTAATGACCAAACATGTCTGTACATACAGGATTTAAGAGGAACTGTACTGATGGGCTCGATTCACTTAATCAAGTGAAGTGCAGGGAAACAAACTGAATGTAACTTAGGACGATAGATGCTTCTCAGGATACAACTGTACTTTGGAAACAACCTGGTTTCTTCTTTTTCTTCCACAAAGAACTGTGGTGTGTTGTAATGTGCATCAACTTAAGCCAAACTTTCTGATGATTTTACGGTTATATTTTATTATATATGAAATACTTTTAGCAGGATCATGTGTTGGTGTCAGTAGAAGACAATCTATGATGAGCAAAACGTCTTTATTTCATGATTGCATGTTGTTTGTACTTTACTTAAAAAAACTGATTTTATAGTCATAATGCGAAACATAAAAATAAATGAAATAAAATAATGCAAATGAATCAATAATTTGGATTTCAGATGCATTATGCCTTACATTCCTTTTTTTTTTTTTTTTACATCTAAAAAGGTTCAGCTGGTTGTACTGGAGCCTCACTTAGCTTTTCTGCTAATTGCATTACATGCAAAGCGATGCAGATGCAAAATTCATGATGAGGAAGATGTTAGTTCTGTGTAAAAATCCAACAACCTTTGATTTCCATTCATTTTGGCATGTTGCAGAAGAACCTGCACAGAGAAGAGAGAACATGCTTACTATCAAAGCTTTGGCAAAGGTTCAATTCAAAACCAAGACCCTGTTCTAGTGTCCTTGTATGGATAAGGTGTTTTTTTTAACTCACATTAATGAGTTCTTGATCGTTTTTGGCATGCAAGTGTCTGAGGAGGTACCAACTCGCCACCTGCACCACCGTTACTGGGAAATCATCAGATGAAACATAAACGGACCTCTCCAGCAAACGCCTCGTATCCCTGCAGAACACAAACAAAATGATACCGACAAAGAGACACTAAAGTTTCTTGGAGATTTAACAATTACTATTTTTACTAAAGTGACGGTAAAAGGAAAGAAAAAGAAAAACACGCAAAAAAGTGGTAGTGGACAGAGGTGGAGATGTGATATCATTTTAAGAACTCCTCAACTCTGAGATACCCATAACCATCAATCCTGAGATTATTTAGAACATGTTTCTGACAAGGCAGAAAGTTTTTCTTGATAATTGCTAACAAACACACTGACAAGACAGATGGCTGCATAAATCTAAAACTTTAGAAATAATATTCAATCACTTCTGATCATAAATTGCACATGAATATGTGACAAAATCACTTAGCAGAACATTCCACAAATCTGTAAAATTCAAAAGTTCTAGTACAGCTCCTAATTCAGTGGAAACTACCAGGGACAAGTACGTACCTTGCAGCCATCTTGGTCACATATTGGAGCAAGGCCTGGAAGAGGACGGCCATGGGAGAAGAGCCCAGCTTCAAAACCTCCGTAGTGGCTTCAGTAACAAGATCCTTCCACTCGTTTCCAGGGACTCCAGCCTGAGAAATAAACCAGATTATTTTTCTACATATCAAAAGGCTGTTTTCTAATATATTCATGTTAATATTCTAATCACATTTAACTTATTCATAGTATGTAATATGAATGAAAGGATTGAGATTCACAACAGAAAATACTGGCCTGAAATTGAGGTTTTATTTTTGTCAGGAAGACCAAATTAATGTTTGTGTATTTTTGTCATGTTGGAAACTGCAGCAAAAATGACATTTGTTCAAAAAATTATTATAACTGAAATAATAAAAGAAGCTAATTTATCTTTTGTAATACCAGCAAACAGTTATTTTCTGTTTTCTCCCTGCAGCCTACTTTTCCTCCCCACTTGAGAGAAGCATAAATTAGAATCAGCTCCATATTTAGGAGTGCAAGTTTCTGTTACCAAACCGTTACCTTTAAGACATCGTACAAACATTATGTGCCATTTTAAACATTGTCACTGGTGACCTTACAATTAGTAACATTTATGATCTAGGTTTGTGCTCACGGACTTACCATGCAGGGTCCAAGAGCCAGCAGAGCCAGTCGGAGGAGGCTGGCTATCTGGAAGCTGTGTGCGCCCAGCTGCAGGGCAAGCTGTAGGCTCTGTCTGTAAGCCATCACAGCCTGGATCAGGAGGCCCTGGCTACGGTACACCTCAGCCAGCCACTAAAGAGAAGGAGAGCCAATGTCGATTTATCGATCAGTAAACTTTGTTTTTACAAATCCAAATGGGAAATCTATCCCTGCTGAAAATTCTGGCTGTATATTTACACCGTTCCATCTAGCATGCAGTCAAGCTCCACAGAGCTCTGCTAATGAGCTAATATCGGAGCTAAAGAAGAATTGCAGGTCACCGGCGTTTGAGGACTGGGCTTTGAGTCCACCGCTTCATGTTGAACATATAAACAGACCACTGTTTTAACAGCTCTACAGCTATTTTAAAAGTCAATTCTGTAACAATTTTGTGTCAGTTTTGTCTTAACAGTAAAACAGTTTTAAACAGTAACTGCTTTTACACAGGAAAGCTAAATAAATATTCTTTTAAATATAATTATTTGCAACTTTGTAAAAAGGAAACTGGGAAAGGTGCAATTAATGATGGTATTTTTAAACACATTATTTCTCTGTAATTGATGAATCAAAAGTAACTCGTGCATGTCATGAACTACATCTTAGTTAAAAGAGGAAAATCGGTTTAGGTGGGTTGAAGATTTAGAAAAACCACAAATGCGCTGCGGAGCCCTAACAGGTGCATTAATTGTTTTACTACATGGATATGGAGAGAAAAGAGAGGTTTGTTACTGCATTTAATTTGTACCACAGTTCTGTAAGTGATAGTCACGCACATGCCATGCTCCAATGTTGGTGGGGTTCATCATTACAACTTTGTTTAGCTGCTCCAGGACCTGCTCTGTAAGGACAGTACCACCATCAGCCATGAGGAGGCGCTGACACTGAACCTGCGTCAGTGACAGCATCACTGCTGGGTGCTCAGGGGACACACTGAGAACCTGGAATAAATAAATGAAATAAGACAACCACTGCAGGTTTGTTGCATCATTTCCCCATCTTTCACTGCAAAAAAAAAAAAAAAAAAAAAAAAAGTTTTAGATGTGCATAATAAATAAAGAGCATTTATATTCCACCTGCATGCAGAGAGCCTCTGCTTCATCCAGCTGTCCTTGTTGCATGAGACCAGACACAGCCTGCTGTAACACCCAGCCTTCCAGAGCCTGGGTTAGGGGGCGCTCCATTTCCTCCACGCTACGCACTAGACAGCAGAAATGGGTCAGCCTCACAGACATAAAGCATGCAGAGTAGTTAAAGGAGACCAATATACACCTTTCTCAGAAACCACAGACATCAGAGTGTGTTCCAGGGAGTGTCGGCGAGGAGCAGAGCCAGAAAGATAACAGGAGGTGTTTTCAGTGTGACAGGCTGCCATTAATCCAGCCCATGTTGCTGGATCATCTAAAGACAGAAACAAACATGGGCATGTTCTAAATAAGTGAAGATATTGATATAAAAACCTTCATTTTTACATTATTATCTTCAGTAGAACGTTGTAAATATGGTTTATATTCAACGTGGTTTAGAAGGTTTGTGTGGGTACCAGGGCAGAGCAGGACAGCTTTCTGCATGGTCTTCAGTGCGTTCCTGTGAGGATCCTCTCCACTGTGTCTTCCACAAGCCACTTGGTTCAGGCCGCTGAACAACAGCGCCCTCTGAAGGCACAAAAACACATGCACTTTTACTGGAGAAACATGCAAAATCCACAGTGAAAGGTGTTTTTGTCGTAACACAGGTAACAGAAGATACAATAAAGAAACAAAACAGTAAATAAATCATCAGGCTTTTACCTTCCCTTGAGTCATACTAAAGAGACAGGCAATGTGGCCAGCGACTGCGCCCCCCTGTAAGACAAAGGACCCAAAAATTACATGAAAAGCACGTCTTGGATTATTACTGTTATTTAGACAATACTGCCTGTTTACATTAATGTCTGTCATTAGGGATTTGTTTTGTCCGGGCATGCAGAGGTTTACCTGAGCCTTTCTGGGGTAGTATTGAGGTATCACTCTGGACAGAAGAGCCCAAAGGGTGGGATTTCCAGGATTACTGAAACAAGAAAAAAATACAAATGAAAGAAAGAAAGTAAAAAATAAAATAACTTGACCCTATCTCAGACACCCTTTTGCATCCAGGCATCTAACTGAACTTGTTTTAGTCATTATGATACAGGAAAGAAGCATTAGAAAAAGGCAACCAAGCTAACATCTACCCACATGTTAATATGTTGTCTGCAGGTAATGATAGAATATTATTTGAGCCAGTTCATATTAAAACCTAAAGATACAATCTTGTGTCCCAACAACTCATGTAAAGGAGTCTTCTGAGATCTTATAAAAGTTTCTAAATGCAGCTCTGTACTCAATTATGCTGACTTCTCATTCCATCTCCCTATATTTGATCAATTCTTCATGAAAATGTATGGAAAAGACTGAACTGAAATTCCTCTGTATTGTCTAAAGTAAAACAGTAAAATGGATACCTGTGCACAGCTCTGGAGGCTTCTCTTTGCACTGCACTGTAGTTGCCCTGAAGGGCCAGCAAGGAGCAGGTGAGCAGACATCGCTGCTCTACAACCCCGCCTGAGGCGGACCCTTGCTTTAGCAGCTCAGTCAGGGCAGCTGCAGCTAGCGTGGCGTCGCTGTGCACCAATCCCAGCGCACACAAGCAAAGCAGAGACTCCGAGATGGGCTCCTTTAACACCGAGCTGCCGACACAAAGACGGGAAACCAGTCACATGTTTGGAGACTTTGACAGCAAAGATTGAATAGTTTCAAATCAAATCCAAAAGGAGCAAAATAAACACACAATTTCTATTTTCTAATTCCAACACCAAGAGAACAATTACAAGGAATGACCCTTAAACATGTGAAGCACATGTTTAAGCTCATTGAAATAAATTGACTATTTGCTGATATTCCAACTTATTGAGATCCACACTGCTAAAGGACGCCTATGACAACATGATGGATTAAATAAGAGCATTGGATATGTATGAAATTGCAGAATCTATACCTGAATCAAAACAAACAAACATTAAAAAAATGTTTTGACAGAAAAACCTTTTGGCCTCACCATTTGAAAAGCAACGTCTTGGCTAAGTCTAGGTTGCCCTGTCGGTGCTGCAGCAGGGCCAGAGAAGTCAGGATGTAAGCCTTCTCCTTCTCATTGGAGGTCACAGCCAAGGCTCGCTCATACACTACCACAGACACAGAAACCCACTCGGTTTGGCATACAAAAACAAAGCAACGTCTCTGAAATCTTTTCCACTGCTCTTACCACTAATGCTTTCTGGGAAGAGTCCTGCCCTGCAGTAGGCCAAAGCCAGCCCTACCAGGTCACTGAGGTCCTGAAGTGGAGTGGACTTATAAACCTGGACTGCTTCCTTCCACTGGCCCGAGTTGCTGCAAATAGGACATTTCATTATAGAGTCATTGAAGCTCACAGAATGTGCCTACTTTATAGATAGATAACCTGAGTTCAGCATAACGATAAGCCAAATGGTTACCATAGAGCACGAGCACAGCAGCCAAGTGAAAAGACCAACACTTCTGAGGAGGACGAGGACTGAAGAAGTTCAACAGCTCTGAAGGAACGATAAGAATTAAGGAAATAGGTGTCAAGTTATTCATTTATATGAGAAATGTACCCCATATGTCTTTTTTAATCACTGTAATTCACACCTTTGGTATGCTTGTAAGGCCTGCCTCTTCAGTCGCAGATGTTCGTTAAGATAACCCAGCATAATAAAGGCGTCTGGGTCAGACTGGATTCGTTCTAAATGTGAAAGAAATTTAATTCAAAATAATCAGTCTTAAGTCATAGCGCAGTTAAAAATAAAAACCTTTTGAACAGCCCCACATTAATAAACATTGTACCTGTGTACTTGCACAGTGCTACATGAGCAGCTGAGATGGCATTCATTTGCACAATGTTGTAGCGGTACAGTTCACTGTCCCTGTTGCTCTTATCCAGAAGCGTGGAACAAACCCAGTAGGCGTAACCTTTGACTCCTTCCATCTGAGAGAGGAAAGTATTACGTTTTGGTGACAATGGACACAGACAAGGAACAGTCTAAAATAATAGGAAAACTTCAGCATCCCTAGTGAAAAAAGCAATAAGCTCTGAGCCAAAATGTGTGTGGAGTTAGAAAGGTGAAGCAAAGATTACTATCTGGCTAATGAGTGGGTTTCAGAGCGGTGGAGGCTTTGAGCTGTCACCTACATGTGTGCTGAGTTCAGTGGTGTGCCTGAAAAGATCCATAGTGTCGTAGCTTCCCACGCGTTCTGCGATCAGCGCCTGGTGGGGATGACAGAAACAGCAAACTATAATTAACATGAAAAAAAAACAGAGCTGAAAAGTGTCGCAGCCCTTAGCATGGAGAGGGTGCCAATTATGAAAAATAAAATGACCTCATCACTTCTGTTTTGTGTTGGATACCAAGTAAAAGGTGTATATGTTTATGTTATATTATTGTATGCTCACAGAATCATAAAAGTAACCCATTGAAATTTGTGTTTTTATTCAAAGCTTTTTTCCACCCAGAATTGAGAAACTAAGGCTGAGCTACATGCAACACTTAATAACAGAGTAAAGTCAGCTACCAGACCTTCAAGGTGAAAGTGAGTTTTGTTTGTGAGCCAAAAGATTCTCATAAAAAAAATATTTTACCCACAATAATTAGCTCTCTTTCTGGAAGAAGACAAGAAGAAATCAAGGAAGGAATAACAGAAGTCCGGGTACTTGATGTAGGACACTACATCAAGTAGTGTCCTACATCTTGATGGACACTACTTGGTGTCTGCCGGTTATTAATATAACTTGGCAGTTATATTAATACAGTCCAGAAAATGCTTCACCATTGAAAAGGGGACTGTTGAGGTATGACATGAGCAAAAGTGAGACTTTCAGCTTCTTCCATTCACTCCAACTATGTTTTACACAAACTGCTCCTTGCTTTACTAATTTTCTGGCGACAGATTTGTTGGGAGAGAAGGGAGAGCTCAGAGGAACCAGAACCACAAGACGTTACAATATCCACCTCAATGCATCTGGGAATTTTGGATTTCACCACAAGCTTTTAAGCGCTCGATTGACTTTGAACAGGAGGATGGAAATGACAATTGTGAGACACAAACCAAAACACAACAGAAAAGGAAAACATGAAAGTACCTGTCCAATCCAGCAGTTGACATACAGTGGCTCCAAAGACTGTGCAATTTTGAAGGCTTCATGTGCAAGCTAAGACAAGAAATGCACACTTAAGTAAAAATGTCAACCACCAATAAAGAAAATAATCCCCAACATATTAACATGTAAAGAAAGTGACGACAGCACCTCTATGTTGTCCTTTTTTAAATACAGCGTCCCAAGGTTTGTCCATGCGACAACATTCTGTATGAAAACCAAAAAGGTCACATAAAAAAAAATAAAATCAATGAATATATGACTTTAACTAGTCAGGAACACAAGCTTGCAGTTCATACGTTTGGCTCAACTTCTATGGACTTGATGAAGCAGTGCTGGGCCAAAGCACAGCTCTCCACACCTGATGTGGTAAAACAGAAATATTTTACTTTTTCTGACATATAGAAAGAAAAAGAATAAAGGAAAAATATGAGCTTTTCCAATATTCTTAAAATGGTTTATCTATTGTAGTAAATGGCATGTAATGTTTCATTTTAGAAGGTAAAAAACACCCAATCCGAATCAGGAGTAAAAATCAAAGCCCTTTGCTCAAAAATTATGTATTCATCTACTTTACAAAGTCCTACCTTTGGACATGGTAATCACCCCCAAGGCATTCCAGTAGCCGTAGTTCCCACTCTCCATCTGGATAGCTTTTTTCAAGCACTGGTAGCAAATATAAAATATAAAAACAATGTGGTAATGATATTACAGAATTATTATTTTTTAATCACCTGTTGTGCTTTCTCCAGGTTCAAAGAGTTTTGGTGTTCATCTGTAGGGCGGGGTGAGTTTGTGGCCTGGTGGTAATAATTTAGCCCCAAGTCATACCAAAGGCTGGCAACCTCAGGCATCAGCTTCAAAGCATGGGCATAACACCTGGGACACGAGAAAATAAGCTTTCTTCCTCTGATATTTTAAAGTATTTATGTCATTACATATCACAGTGACTTGATTTCTCTTGAATTTTTCCACATATTTTGATGATACAAACCCAAACTTCCATGTGTTTTATATGAATTCTATGTCGTAAACCAGCACAATATAATATAGCACATAGCCATGAAATTCAAGAAAACTTCATATAAGACTTTTGATTTTTGTACAAATGAAGTTTAGAAAAATGTTGTGCATTTATATTTGTCCCCCTTCACTCCTATACCCCTGAAAAAACCCCCAGTGCAGAACTCTTCAGAAGTCACTTAATCAAAGTAAGCCTGTTGGAGGGTAGCATGATGTATGGATAACACCTTGTAGTACCTCTCGCCAGCTTTGAGTATCTGAGCTTGGTTCAACATGTGATCCTGTGTGCTGGAGTCAAATCCAGACAGCAAGGTTGGCACCACAACCTGAGCCCTGCTTGGCGAAACGACTCTGACAGCGGTGCACGCGTCTCCCAGCAGCTTCCACAAACAAGAGAGGTCTGGTCGCAGCTGCACAGCTCTGAATGGAGCAGAAACGTAAAAGGACAAACAAGGTCGCCTACAAAGCAGAGTGAGTATAGTATTGAAGTTCTGGAGATCAAATGTTTTTTGGTTATTGCCTAAAGAGGTTGTGTATGGATTGTTGAATGAGGTCAATGGCGCCTCCATCTCTGCAGTCCTCCATTAAACTCTTTGCCAAAGACAACTGACACTCCCCAAGGCCTTAACAACAAATCAGATAAGTCATCAGAAATTGTCAAAAAGGTGTAACTATCAATTATTCTCTGAAGCCAAATGTTAACCTTTCAGAGCAGGGACATAGTCCTGCTGTGTTGTGATTTGCAAATACTCATCCACGGCCTCCTTGAACTTTCCCAGAGTCTGTTTGATGGCAGCTGCCTGGTAGACACTGTAGATGGAGCTGGGCTGGAGCTGATGTGCTTTGCCGAAGGCCTTCAGAGCTGCTGTGAAGCTCCGTCGGTTGAGGTAGGCCTCGCCTAAACATTCCCAACAAACCCAGTCCTCAGGATCTGCCCTCAAAGCAGCCTGCAAGCTTTAAAACATCAGCATAAGTAAAACATCTGAATTAGGGTCCTAAATCTTTAATTCAGATTTAAGAGTCTTACTCTGCTATGGCTTGTTGGTGTTCTCCGACCTTCAGGTAGTACAGGCCTCGTCTCATCCAGGCCCACTTAGCTGAGCCCGGTGTGGCTTTCTCTGTCACTGACTCAAGGGTTGCCAATGCACTGTCCTGTGACACAACATGGTTAAAGGGGAACTGGGAGGTTTTTCCAATGCTAAATGCAAACAATACAAGTAACTTCCTGAAAAGATACTGACCATATCTCCCTGCCCCATGCTGAGATCCACCAGAGCAGCTCCAGATTCGGCATCGCCACTGTTTAACTGGAAAGCCTTCCTGTAGCACCCCTGTGCACGAGCGACATCATTTGCCACTTCCCGGTAATAATGGCCAAGGTAGCGAAACGCACAGCCGAGATGCGGATCTAACTTTGCTGCCTGAAATAGACAAATTAACTTAAACATTGTACAGCTTAAAACGCTGGCATGATCTGAAAACCCTTCAACATGAATCTGGAAACCATACAATTTAGAGAACTTAAAATAACACGCGTCGTTCCATCTAAAGCAGTCTCATCCTTCAATTCTCCATCCAAGGTAATCACACCAACCTTTAACAAGTGTGTGTGAGTTTTACTCCGGTCTTTACGGGTCTCTGAGCCCATATCCCAATAAAGTTTTCCAAGGAAGAAGAAGCACTCTCCGCTGTCTGGGGTCTGCTTTGTAGCCTGTAAGAAGCTAAACAGCAAGAGAAATATGAAGAGAAATGACCAATGTTTGTGTGAACTGCCTTTCTGATATGTTTATTTGTATTTATTTATTCCTTTTATTTTTTTTTTTACCTCTGCTCTGCTAGCTGAAGCTGACCTTCAGCTAAATGTGCCAGTCCTCTCAGAGCCAATCCCTGCGGCAGGCTTGGGTTGGAGACTTCCAGCTCTGACAAAAGCTGTTAAAAATAAATCATGTCAGTAGCATAGCTCTTTGTTTGGGCTAATATTGGTTTTCAGCAAGAGTTATCATTATTTTAGCATAGTCTGAATTATTTAGTTGATATTTATCTCATAAAATACTGCACTTTTTCTGGTCATTGTAAGATAACATCCCACTGATATAAATCACGGGGGAAAAGTTTTCAACCTTGAGTGATTGATCAATCTGTCCTTTGTTGAGGTATGCACGTCCTTTCAGGGCTAACAGAACCGGATCTTTTTCAGCCTCAGTAATCTAAAAATAAAAAAGGAAAAAGAATTAGAAGTGTATCATATATTTGCACAAACGCATATATATATATATATATATACATATATATATGTATATATATATATATATATATATATGCTTCCCACAATAATTCTGTAAACTTTCTTTATTATCTGTTGAACTATTTATAGAAGATGCTTTATTTACCAACAAATGCACATAAAATGGAAATATTATTTTAGCATCTAGCAAGAAAATACCATACAAAAAAGCTCTAAAATGCATGAAGAACATAGCTAATCCCACACACAGTTATTTATGCTCCCTCACGCCTCAGCAAAATTCAAAATTACACAGAAAACAAAGAACTTGTGTGGCAAACATTCATAGATGACAGGATTATTAAACAAGTCACAACATTATAACATGTTACATATTTATCTAGAAATGTCTATTTCCCTAGGGTGTTTTATATTAAAACTAAGTTTGGAGCCAGAATTCGTGTGACACATATCATATGTGGAGCATAAATCAGAAAACCTGTGAGAATGTCTCCAAAGCCTGACTGGCAGCCCGCTCTCCTTCACTTCTCACTAAGGCCTCCAGCTTCAGTCGAAGGAGTTTGTCTCTCAGCTCCTTATCCTCAGAATTACAAACATTTAGGCCTAAAGGAATGAAATAAACCAAGTTACGGTATAATTTTAGCACACAGGAACAAGCACCTTCTTTGAACTTCATCTGAACTCTCACTCTGACTAGATCCAATAATGATCACTGACAGATAAGGAAGTAAGAGCATTCATAACCCAGTTACAGTGAGATGTGCAGTCAGGCTAACTTAGCACCACCAACAACAAACATAAAACACACCTTGTGAGCATGAAGCAGCGCTGTCGGAGTGTCTGTGTATTTTAAACTGAGCCTCAGCCAGGCTGTACCATCCCGTTGCTGAGCTCATTTTTTTTATTCCTAATAAAACAGAATGTATGGGTTAAGGACAATTATAAGCACTGTAAACAACAGCTGCATAAATAGCAGAGTGTGCTAATGTGAAAACTAACCTTTTTCCAGGTCATCAACAGCTTCTTTATATCTTCCCTCCAGAAGAGCCTTGGTCCCGAGACCTAAGTGACCCAGTCCACTGTTGGGGGCCATTTCCAGGAGTCGGGAAAAACAGCAGACTGCATCCTCAGCCATGTTATCTTCAAAAGGAAAACAAGCATTTCATCAGTTTAGCTATTTCATTTAACCTTTACGCAACCCGAATAGAGAGGACATCATAATTTCCTACGTGGAAACTTAGAAAATGTTAAATTCAAAAATCCCTTTGTGTTCTGCTACAAGTGGAGATTTTATTGATATGATGCTAAACAAGCAAGTGTAAGGACTGGAAAACATAAAAATGACGGAGGAGACTGACAAATTTGTTAAATGACAAAAATAACAACAATAATATGTTTTTTAGCCATCTCTTAGCTCTAAAAACATACTAACGTCATAATAAAGTAATAATAACATCTCAGAGTGGCCTGGACAGAGTCCTGACACGAGTCTAAGAATCTGTGAAGGTGTCGAAAATTAATGTGGCAGTGAAACGTCTTTCCATCCTCAAAGGCTTTAAGGGTATGAGAAAGGATAAATTGTCAAAGTACATTAAAGATATGCCCATCTCACAAACACAATTCTTCTTTGAATTAAATTAAGTTTATCTTTAAATTTGCTTGCCTTAGGAATACATTTGGCCTTAACTGTGACTCCCACAAAAACAGTTTAAAATTTGAGAGATGGACTTTTCTGTCCCTCCTCCTTCTGCCTCATAATAGTTGTGACACAATGTTTGCTATAACAGAGGGACTGATATTCAGTCAACATTACATAATTTCTATTACACAGTTATGACCAAGTTATAACAACACCTGCATTGTTTCATGTGTTTGATGCCAATTGAAATTATAAATAAACTTGATTTGATTTTGTTTTTAATGAATGATTGCACAGGAAACACTTCAATTACCTGAAATAGTCACTCCATGTTCCAATAGAAAGCATCTAATGAGCATGTGTAAGACAACAGTAGCTTACTTGTTTTGAGATAGTGGCTGCAAAGGACTTCTAGAGGATAGGTTTGGTTTGGGTACACAGACAACATGGACTGACAAGCCTCTTTCATTTTGCTTTCTTCGTGTGGCAGCTGCAGTAAAAGCAGATTTATGATGTAAAGGTCCTGTCATAAAAAAAACACTGCAAATACGTATGTTCTTTAAACGTCAAAAGGAGGCTGACACAAGAGAGGGTGCACTTACTTTCGAAAGACATTTAATGTAATCAGCCGAGAGCCTCTTGTGCTCCTCTCCAGGCACAGGCTCGGTGAGAATCATGGCCTTCTCAAATGCCGTTATCAGCTGATCATCATAAAATCAAACACAGCAGGTGCATGTAAACAACTTAAACTTGCTGTGAATTCCCAAGATTACATTAAATACGTATTACAGTGTTTTGACAATCACACGCAGCTGAGCAAACGCCCAGGTGTGACGTAAGCTTACATGCTGTTGAGTCTCGTTGTCCTGCTCCTCATCATTGATGCAGTCAGAGAGGAGATGGGTCATCTTCTGCAATAGCTGCACCAACTCCTTCTTATCCACACCCTCTTCCTCCTTCAGCTGGACGAGCTGGAGCCAAACCTTAGCCAGCTGTACAGAAACGCATGAAAGATTAAATATATGGTGTGAAAAATACATATTAGTTAGTTGCTTTAACCAAACCTGCATGCTAAACATTTGAAATGCATACACCTTCAAATATTCCCTGTCAGACTGGTAAATGTCTGAGAGCTTTTTGATCATGTCGTAGCTTTTAGTTTTATCCGTCCTGTGAACAGAGAGAGCGTAAGAGACAGAAATGTGCTTTTACACAACAAAGAACGTTAAAAAACGTAGTTATATAATACAAACATCGGCAAAAATTAGTATGAATTTTCAAGAGCTTATTTCTCAGTGTTTCAGCACTTGTACCCATTCTGCTCTTTATTAGAATCCTGCAAGATGCCAATGACGCCTGGTTAGCTACTGATTATCAGAAACCTGCAGTCAGCTGCTTGAAGCTTATGGTTTTAAAACAGGGTCATCATGATTAAATTAATAAGTGGGACACCCTCAGTTTTCATGTCATATTTCTGTATTTTGTGAACACAAATATTTCCAAACAACCAAATTCTAATTTTTTTTCATGTAGGAAGGAACAATTCAGCCGTCAGTGAGCAGCAATAGGCGAGGGAGGGGCTGTCTGCTCTTAAAATAAATAAATAAATAAAATACAGAGATAACTGTGGTCACTCCAGCACCACTATTAAGAGTAGCTTAATAATAGCAGAAAGGGTTCAGTGTATTATTTTAGTAGTTTTAAAGCTGAATTACACACATATTATATTATTTACACATATTACTTACTTTGCATAAAGCTCCACAAGCTTCTGGTAGACATTAGGCAGCTCGTCTTTGAAATCCCACTGATCAGTGTTTTCATAAAGATTTGCTAAACCCTGCAAATATACACATTACTGAAATCATTAAAAGTGGCACAGTGCAAAACATCCTGTGTGAAAATAATTTGCATAAGGCTATATGGTCTCAGGGTTGGGCCTCCAAGTTCTAGATGAAGACACCTGGAGATAAGCTTACCTGCCAGGCCAGCAGCTGCTCGGGCTCCAGCTCCACCGCTTTCCTATAGGCTGCTTGTGACTGATCGGGTTGTTCCAGCTCACTGGCTGCCTTGCCGATGAACACCCAGGCATTATAATTGTTCTTTTCAAGTTTCAGGACAGCCTGAAACCACATTTAGGAGCGCAAAATCAGCTTTAACACCCATCTTCCTCCCAGTAGGTGGACTCCATTAGCTGTACTTCTCGGAGTATTGGGAACCAGAGCAATTTACCTTGCAGTGCTTTAAGACTTCTTTGAACTCTTTGTTGTTAATGGCCTCTCTGGCACTTTTCAAAGCGGCTTTCACTTCTTTATTGGACATCTTTAAGAGGCAGACATTTACAGTGAACACTGAAAGAATGCTACAGAGCAATTTACAACTATTAGCCACACTCTACAAGTTGGATAGTTAACATACCGCCCACTGAAATTAGACCAATTAGACCAAATAACACAACATTCAGGCTAACTATATGCTGCATGTTATTGTTGCTGTGAAACAGCAAATAAATAGTCTATTTTAAAGGCCGATAAAATGAGTTTTGGGTTATTTAAGCTCTTAGGAGACAGATTTTCTAGCCGTAGTAAACGGCAGCCAAACAGGATTGATTTAAATAAAAACCCGGTGCTTATTTTAAGATGTACGACTGGCTTGTTGGAGCTGAAAACATCTGTAAACTATGCAGTTCTAAAAAAATCTTTGCATAAAAAGCTAACTTACTGTTTACAGACCACTGCAGGACTCGCACGAATGAGACGGAAGTAATTACTTATGAGTGGCGGATTTTTCAAAATAAGATGACTTGTAATTTGACACAAAAACAAACAAGTCTTTTAGTTTGTGTAGAGCAAGGGATGAGTCAAGCGTGGAAGTAATTATCCAGGTTTAGTTAAAGATTAATTAAATTGAATTAAGTGATGTCATCCAGAGCATATGGACTTTGGGGGGGACATAAACGGTATTGGGAAGCCTCACTTTAAGATGAGTTTGTCACCACAGCAGCTGACATTTTAAATAACTCAATCCTATTATTTGCATGTTCTGCATTTGTCATCTTTAGTTTTATTTACTCAAATGCCAACAATTCAATTGCCCATACCACACAATTTGCTTTGCTTGACTTTAATACACCTCATCTTGTTTATTAAATAGCAGTAAGTAAAGCCCTGCAGAACTATCCATACCGCCTGATTTTTTTTGTTTTTGTTTTCTTACTGCTTTTAATTTTACAACCATAAACATCAGTGCATTTTATAGGTGATCTTAAACAACAAAGAGGCAGAACATTAGAGTGAAATAGAAAAACGATTGCCTGACACCAATCTGGACGCCTATGTAAATCATAATTGTAAATATAATAGAAAAAGCCGACTGGTGTAAATGATACATAAAACAAAAAGTTAAAGTAATTTTGCAGCTTGAAAACATTCACCATCGCTTTAGTTATAAAATGTTCTTGAAGAGCCATGAAGCCATGTATCAATGGCTTTTTCATTGGCCAGAATGTCCTTTTGCCAGTCCACGTGCCACCTGAGGTTAGCGATGACCTCAGTATAGTTTCTCCCCAAACTATCCCGCCACGCAGCAAACTTGTTTTTATTGTAGAGATGGACAGCCGAAGACACTTTTGGATAATCTACAATGCTGCGCAACAGTTTGTCCAGTTGAGCCTGAACGTCTGGGAATCTGAGAACCACATTGAGCAGCTCATCCTTGTCCACCGTGACATCTGCAAAAGAAAGGGTACAGAAGGGGCATTCAAAACCGGCCATCGCTGTGACTTTCTCTGAAGGTATTTATGAGAAGTAAGTAAAATATTTTGCATGGCTAAAAAACTCACTGAAAAGTTGCGGGGGGACACTGATTCCGTCTGCATAGGCAATGTATTTCCAATGTCCAACTCTAAGCATATATGTAGAGGCATTGGCATTGCAGCCATGATATTCACTCAATACCCAATCTGGGTGTTCGTTCTTGGACACATTTCTGGATGTGGATATCAATGGCAGGACAGAGTGGCCACTTAAATTTCCCACAGCTGAGATACCAGCAATCTCTGTAAAGTAAACAAAGAGTTCAAATGTTGAAAATGTACGTCTGCTATTGCCTAAACTTAAAACATTTTTTTTCTTTCCTTTCCTACCAAGCACAGTGGGATACAGATCAACCAAGGACACAAGCTGGTGGACCTGCAGCCCAGACTTTAGCCCAGGGCCCATGATGAGCAGGGGGACACGAGAACTGCCTTCGAACATTGACATCTTATAGAACTGCCGGTGCTCCATGGCTAGCTCTCCATGGTCAGCTGTGAATATCAAAACAGTGTTGTCCAGCAGGCCTTTCTCCCTCAGAGCTGAAATCACCTGACCTGAAGAAACAAAAGGGGTGGAGAACATGTAACGGTGATCCGAATCTGAAGCCTGGAGCATGTTTCACAATATCTGCAATGTTGGTAAGACAATAAATTAAAATGTTCTTTTAAAAAGATAAATATATTTCCCCTTTTGCAGGCCACAATGCCTGTGTTGCTGCTGCTGCACCTTTTCCTACAACACTTTTTTCTTCCACTTAACTTTCAATGAACAAGGCTGGATAAAGACCTCTGGGAACAACCAGCTTCTTAAGAAATGTTCTTTTGTGACTTTCCCTCCTTGTGGAGTGTGTCAATGACTGTTTTTGGACATCTGCCAAGTCAGCAGCCTCTCCCATGACTTTGTGTCCTACTGACCATTGAAGGCCATTTAGAGGCTCTTCTTAGAATTAGTTGAATAGTGTGTGAACCCAAAGGTTTCCACTATGTAACTTTTAAGTAAGTTATATACATTTAGACACTGATTTTTTTGGATTTTCAGTTTCTACAGTGTTGACATATTTCACTGTTTGTGTAATGGATCAATATAACATATGAGTTTCACAGTCTGAAATAACGGACAAAAAAAGAAATGCACTTGATATGTACTTGTAAATGTTTTCATGAATAAATAGGAATACTCTTGTCTTCATTTCTGTTGAAATCACATTTTCTTTTTTTTTTGTGTGTGTGCCCTGTAGTCCTTACCAAGCTACAATGTGTCAATAATCTTACTCCAGTTTCTTCCAAACTCTTTCTCTCAACTAACCCAGCATGCCATCTGTTTCCGCACACATGGCATAGTAGAAGGTCCGAATGCTTTTGATTTCCTCCTCAGTGAAGTCACTGCTGCAGTTTTTGGTGAAGGTGGAGTAGTAGTCAACAGGATGCATGGCAGCCAGAGGCAACCATTTAGGAACAGAGACAAGCTCAGAAGACACCTGGGAACACGGAAAACAAAAATTATTTAGTGAAGTGGTGCAAAGTAATCAAGGTGTAAAATAATAATGATAAATAAAGAATAACAATAAAAAAAGAATGCCTTTGTGAGCCAGTACGGCGAGCTACGGAAAGTGGATCCTCCAGCTGTAGGACCCAGAGATTCAGTTCTATAGGGATGAGGCAGATTGAGGCCGAGATAAAGAGCAAAAGGTTCTTTTGAAATGGCAGCTGTTTGGCGGATCCACTGAGCAGCTTTATCTGTGTTTTTCCAGTCTTTTTCCATAATCCTTCTGGTTGACATGTTGCCAACAAGTTGGGCAACAGGCCGGCCTTCCTGGCGAAGAAGGAACCGGACATCTCGAGTCCACGCCTCGACGCGATTACTGCAGCGCAAGGGGGGAAAAAAATCAATAAAATCTATGGGTAACGACACTTTTATCAGACAGCCAGGTCTGACAGAAAGGCCTACCGTTGTCTCTTACCCACCTGACTGAGTGACTTCCTGAGGTGTAATCCAGCTTTCCCAGCATCTTCGTACGATATCCGTTCCTCTCCAGCAAATCCATCCACGTGGTTGAGTTTGCATCCAAGCACTTGTAGTTGTTCCATGACCGACTGAGGTGAACGAACTGACCACTCCACATTGCTGTAGAAAAGGGTCAGGAAATTAATCAGATATCTCTTCGTTTGAATATCATGGAAAAAGTATTATTATTATTATTATTATTATTATTATTTATAACTAAATATACCTGCTCTTGAAGGGCAGCAGATGGGCGAGTTTGTGTAAGTATTGAGGAAAGTAGAGCCCAGCTCCCGGAGATAATTTATATACGGGAGCCGCACAACTTTGCTGCCTGGATCAAACGATAGTCGACCATCCTGAAAACAAACACACACAAACACATAAGAACCAAGTTTTGATATGGAAAAAAAAATAAAAAATAAAAAATAAAAAATGGGGGTGACGTAATTCAGCCTAAAATACAGAATGTCACTGTTCATGACGCAAAACATAAAACTTGGAATAAACAAATCATACTTACAAATGCATCACTCATCACCATAACAATGTTTGGTCTGGTAACGTTCTGGCTACTTTCGCCACAGCTTTGGAGGAAGAAAATAAAAGCCAACAAAAACATTGTCATCCCTTCTATTCAAATCCTATAAAATAATGCATGTTCTTAGGTGAAATAAAACATTTGCCAAAAAGTGATTAAATTAATCGGCGCAGAAATAAACACTTCTTCCTTGTCGAGATTGCCCACCGAAGAGATTCACATCCGGGTGAAGTTTTCAAAATAAGAGTTTTCTTAGCGTTAAACTTTCCAGTAAAGGCACTTGAATGTAATAGGCTTGGGGGATTAAATAATCAAGGGAAAATAAAACAAAAAATAACACAACTATGCACCATTTACCACCATTTAATATTTTAAAATAAAAAGAACTCTTATAAATTACAAACTAAACACGGTTCAAACAAACTTTTTAACATGACAAATGAAAACTCTAGAGGGCAGCATTTGTCTATGTACCACAATATTGCTGAGCAAATTCTGCAGCCGTCACAATTATTTTTGTATATTTTGTTCTGTTACTGAAATTGCTACTGTGAGCATCATTGTAAGCAACTTAATATCTGGCTATGGTAAATAACCAAATTTAGAGTTGAGTAATGATGCTGAAGAAGGCATCTGATTCATAACTCCTGACTTGTGATCAATTAAAGAGTGATCACGTTTACTGTCAAGGACTGTGAGATGGATTTGTTTTTTTTTTTATCTTTATTTTGAAATCTAAAGTAATTCATTTGATGAAACTCGAGCTGCATTGTCCTGCTCTGAACAAAAAATAATAATTTTTTGCACAACTTTAATTGATGAAATCTTTAGTCTATTAAAGAAAATACAATGTTTTTTTGGGGGGGGGGAATTTAGCATCTTTACTTCAGATTAAGATCTGCTTAAAGGCATTGGTCCAAATTAATATATACATACTTTTTTTTGTTTATAATATTGTAAAAAGAGTGGGAAAGAAGAGGATTGTCCAAAGTTAGTTTGCAATAACCACCACTGGGCATACATATTTATTTCAACAATGTTATCAATAAGAAATTATAACGTCCACATGACGCCATAATTTGTTTAAGGAAAATCAGAGGCCTTGGCTTCTGCGGCATTCAACAGGTGGTTCTGCAGCTCACGCTAGCAACACTGAGGGCCACGGGGTGGCGTTTTGAGTCTTACGAGTTGTTTTTCTGGAAAAAGAGAGCTCAACACAATAGGAGCAGCATTGTTGTTTGCTCATCTTTGCAAAGATTATTTCATCATTAAAATAAGGGAATATATCAGATATTTTAAAACCCTTGAGAACATTCTATCCTGCAGTCTCTTCGTGGACATGTTCCGTTTCCAACAATTTTAATGCAGGCACCTGTGCAAAATGCAGGACTGTTGATGTAACAATGCTCAGTTGTACAGATAGTAAAGGAAACGTGTTAAAGCCTGGAAGCTACAGCCTTACACAGACACCGAGACGCAGGAGTAAAAGCGATCCTGAAGCTTATCTAAACGACAGCTTTATCAGATGACGTGTAGGCATCCTGTCCTTATATAGTATCACAATATTAAGACTATCATTACATGACAAAACCCTAACCTGTATGGCTTTCATTGAATCATATAAGGCACTGTGCTGCATTATGTGCTGAGTCCAGTAAGAAAGGAGCAGAATGTCACCACATCCCAACACAGAGAAAGGATTACACATTACACACTGCTTTTTTTTTAAATAAGTACGTTTAAACCATCGTTTATTTATGGATACATATCTAATGTTGTAGCTGATCTGAAAAGCCTCACCCTTGAAATAACTGCGACGTGTTTTTACCAAGCGTTTACATTCAGTCAACCTGTTTACTGAAAGCGAGCCGGGCCACACAGCTCTGCTGTCTGCCTTGTTCCAGAAGGCAGGAGGAGGGAGGGCAGCAGCGTCCTGCGCATGCGCACATGGTTGTTTTTCACCCAGCCTGTCGCTTAAAGTAAGCTGAGCTTCGGGGGTTTCCTTGTCTGTGACTGGAGACCATCAAGCAGGATAGGCAGATGATAACAGCATCCACTGCTGTTACTCAGCCCTCACACAGCTCAATGAGCTGCTCAAAAAGAAGCCACTGATCGTGCCTGCTGCTTTTTGCAGGGCAGAGATACTGGTCAGTGTCTACAATCTGCATCCCCCTTAGCCTCTTTTTTTTTATTCTTTTATCCTTATGAGATTATTTTTTTCATAGACTTCTGCTTCAGAGCTCAAGGTCTCTTCTCCGCCATGGTGCTAGGAAAGGTGAAGAGCTTCATCGTAAGCTACGACTGTTTCAATGACAGCAACGTCCCCGTGTTCTCCAGCGGGGACTGCGTCTCAGGGAGGGTGATCGTCGAAGTCACCGGAGAAATCCGCGTCAAGTCTCTCAAAATCCACGCGAAGGGTTTCGCAAAAGTTCGCTGGACCGAGTCGAGAAATGCTGGATCCAACACTGCCTACACCCAGAACTACACAGAAGAAGTGGAGTACCTTAATCACAAAGACATCTTAATTGGGCATGAGAGAGGTAGGTTTCTATTCGTGTTTTTTTCGCAAAGTTTGGTACAAGCAGTGATGCTTCCCGGGGGTCATGGCAGATGACTATAAAATGAACTAAATAACCGAACAGTTGTGTGGCCTCTATCGTCTACAGTTCAACATACTCGAGTCTTTTACTTTTTGACAATCTCCCCTTCCTTCCTTGCTTGTTTGTAGTCAAGGTGTCAGAATGAATGACAGCATCTCTATAGCGTCTATCTTTGTTTTTTAACGTACTTCTTGCGTGAAATGTAAATAAACGAAATGTTCCGCCACAGTAGAGCACATTGGACACTTTAAATGACAAATGTTAAGTTTTTGTAAAGAAATTTTATCGGGAAACAACCTCGAAGTTTCCCCTATTGTTCAAAGCGGTTCAATCCTGTTCAGAAAACTGGATTGAGAGTGGGCGGAGCCTCGGCGCATCCCCTCCTTTTCTCGCTTGTGATTGGTGGAGATGCTCTTACGTGCAGTCAATGACATCATGGTTTTGCAGCGCGACAGACCACTCAGCAACTTTTTTCCAGTAAGGAAAACACCTGCAGAATATCACTGCGGAAGCTTTGGTCAATTAAGTGTTTTAGCTTTTTATGTGCAGGACTCTTACGTTGCCCACATTCAATGAAATTGTGTTGTTGTTTTCATCTCGGTAGCTAATGTAAATGTCCTCAGTACTCCGGAGTGGCTTTAGACAAGAAAATGAATGGAATTAAGTTAAATAATAATAATAATAATAATAATAATAATAATAATAATAATAATTAATTAAACGCATTGTGAAGGCGTTCAGTGTACAATAAAGTGGTTAATTGTTAGAAATAGCTAGTAGTTGCGGGTTGTATTCCGCAGTACCGGAGCCTGCAGCGCCGCGCAGTGAATGAGCCCTGCGCTGCCGCTGAGAAGCTGCTCGCACCGGTTTAGGCCGGTCTCCTCCTGTTGGAGGCTGCCGTGTGAGTGACAGATCCGCACTTGTTTACCACTCTGCTGCTGCTAGAGAGGGTGTGCTGAGCTGGCAGACACAGCTTAGAAAAACTATCCTCTCACTCAAAATTGCATTAAGTTTTCGTTTTTAACAAGCTTAGCGAATCCTTTTTCACCTTTTCATGGAGTGAAAATCCGAAACTTTCTGGTTCTGTTATGCGACGACGATGCATTGCTTTGCCTACAAGCAAGTATGGAAAACAATATTTTAGCTTCAGTACTTTGTGCTGTTTCCCAAGAGGTAGAATTAAAATTTCTATAGATGGTTTTTACTTTGGCACTCAAATCACATCCTTTATATAATTCACTATCAAACCCTCTTAAATGTTAATAGCCCATTGATTAATTTTTTTCCTCAAAGATATACACTTAAAATAAAAAAGCAGGATAATATAACTGTTTCTACAGAATGATTTTCCAAAATATCTACATTTTTAAAAAGCTTACCCGTAACTATTTATTTTTATCTTTAAAGATTTGTAGTCTTTTTGTGTCATGACCTCAACAAATTCTGCTCAGGGGGCCTTAGTCGTCTTTGGCAAGCAGCTTTTCAAAGATTTCGGCATTGTTTTGGAAGCATTCAAGTTGGATTTAAGTTTCTATTGAAAGAATCAATTTTATACTTTTCTAGGTCGTACTTTAATTCTGGCACTCCCAAATTGAAAGTTACCACTCACACAGTTTCATGACTTACAAAACATGACTTAAACGACTACAAAAATAGGTAAAACTTAGAGGTTTCGTATTCAAACATTCAGAATGTATAAAACTTACAAAACAATCTAGAAAACAGAGCTGGCAAAAGTATGGCTCTTTCAGAAGGAAAAATATTCAGAAGCCATGTAAATTATCTGGGGTATTTTGTTTTTTATTCGTACAAAGCACTATCATACATAATCAGCCCTCTTTCTAATCATTCAACTTCTTTAATCTCCCTTTTTTTTAACATTTCTCTGCTGTTTGTCTCTCAATACAATAATTTTTTTCCAGACAGATTTAATTGTAAAACACGTTTATTCTCTTTTTGTCTCCCCCACCCTGTGTTTTTTTTGTTTTGTTTTCTTTCTTGATATGATTTTTCAGATGCCTTCGTAGAGCATTTTGTCCAGGTATGGTATACATGTGTTTGGAATATTGTCCTCCTTGTTTTTCAGACGATGACAACTCAGAGGAAGGACTCACTACCATCCATGCAGGAAGGCATGAGTACGCATTCAGCCTCGAGCTTCCACAGACGTAAGTGGTCTGGTACAACGTGGAACCCAGAGACCATGTGTTCACTTTTCACCGAACTTGGATGAATGTTTGATTTTTGGCGTTTGTCTCAACCTTTTCTCTCCTCTCTGCGTCTCTCCTGCAGACCTCTGGCTACCTCTTTCGAAGGAAAGCATGGCAGTGTGCGCTACTGGGTAAAGGCAGAGCTGCACAGGCCATGGCTGCTGCCATTGAAGACCAAGAAGGAATTTACAGTCTTTGAGCACATTGACATCAACACTCCATTATTGCTGGTAAGCTCTTCTGAAATGACCCGTAGTATTTTGTTTTTGACAAGCAGAATGGATTTTTAAATGGCTTTCTGATCTTTCTTGTTCAGTCACCACAAGCTGGCACTGCAGACAAGACACTTTGCTGTTGGTTCTGCACCTCAGGTCCTATTTCCCTAAGTGCCAAAATTGAAAGGAAGGGATACACCCCAGGTAAGAATAAGATGGTAGCAAAACCACAGTTTTGTTTTTGTTCTCACATCATGCATACGTACAAATCCGTTTGCTGCTTTCGGAAAAACACCAGTTAATGTTTTTTATTCTTTTTTTTTTAATCACAGGAGAGTCGATTCAAATCTTCGCCGAGATCGAGAATTGCTCGTCCCGCATGGTGGTGCCAAAGGCGGCCATCTACCAGACCCAAACCTTCTATGCCAAAGGGAAGATGAAGGAGGTCAAGCAACTGGTCGCCAACCTGCGGGGAGAGTCTCTGTCGTCTGGCAAAACGGAGACCTGGAACGGCAAGATGCTGAAGATTCCTCCTGTTTCGCCCTCCATCCTAGACTGCAGCATCATCCGAGTGGAGTACTCTCTCATGGTGAGTGCCGGCCCGCGGTGTGTGGAGCGCTCTCTCGCACTTTCCAGGCATTCGGCTCAAATGTCCAGAAATGACAGTCATGCAAACACGAGTGTCTCTGCTTGCATAATGTTATTATCATCACCACCTATTTTCAGAATTCCTATCAGTATAGAATCAATATTTCCTAGTAGACACTATCTGTCCTGGCTCGGCTTAGACAGCCAGAGCTTGGACTGTACCCTCCACATGGCACTAAGAGCATTAGCCAGAAACCTGGGAGCAACACCTGCCCTCTGGGTGCCTAATCTCATTATCCTTCAAGCAGTCATCCTTCCGGCCTAAGCAACTGATTGCTAGACACTGACACACATATCTAAAATGTAATGTCAAGCTAATTACCTAGTCTTCACTCCATTGTAAAAAAACAGAACTAATTAGTTTGCCTTACCTCTGACTGATCTTTAAACTGCTGTTGTGTTCAGGTCTACGTGGACATACCGGGGGCAATAAACCTGTCCCTGAACTTACCCCTGGTCATCGGAACCATTCCTCTCCATCCGTTTGGCTCCCGCACCTCCAGCGTCAGCAGCCAGTGCAGCATGACCTGGCTGAGCATGGGTCTACCAGAGAGGCCTGAAGGTAGATTCACTTGATGTCGTGATTGAAATGTACATATCTGCTTTAGATAAATCAGGAATTCATTTTAAAACTTTACTCGCAGCTCCTCCAAGCTACGCAGAAATTGTGACAGAAGAGCAGAGGCAAGGCCGCCTGGATGCCCCAGTGGTCCGAGAGGAACTGGAGGGTCCTCTTTTGGCCTATATTCACGAGTTCCGCTTCCAGCCCCCTCCTCTGTACTCTGAGGTAAGCAGCAAAAAAAAAAATCAGTTGATCAACTGTATTTCAGAAATCATCCATTCTCTTAAATAATCGCCTGTTTTTCCTCCTTGTGTTTCTCCACACCAGATTGATCCTAACCCAGATCATTCCGGCTGTGCAGAGGAGCGCAGGTTCGATGCCTGTCCATCACGCTGAGCGTCTCTTTAAACTTACCCCGAGTAAGTCAGGGTACCTAAAAGAACCGCCTTGTCAGGCTGAACTTTGAACATTTTCTCAGATGACACAATGCTGTTGAGATCTGAAGAAAGCTGTGAGATCTGACCTACAAAAGACTTGCCCAACGTCGAGCTGGATGGGGCGAAGCGTTCCGCCTTATCCTCAGAAAGAAAAAAAGACTTCTCCGCTTTGGGGTTTCACTAACTTCCTGAGGAATATTCAACCTGCGTGGAGGCTAGCAGTGGAGCCCTGGTGAGGAAGTTGGAAGAGAAGGAATCACCAAGGCTCAGCCTGCCAAGCTCCTCTTCAGCCTCAACTCTTCTGTATTTGTGGCACATTGGGGATATGGCTCCTTACTCAAAGGGCGAAACTAACCATGTCCAGACTTCAGCAGAATCACTTTAAAACCTGGGATGATTGAAGGAAAGTATCTGTTCTAACAATTATAAGTCTGTATGAGTTAAGGCTTGCAGCAGTGGTTCAAAACAGAGCAAAGACTAATTCCTTTTGCCTCATGTGGGGGATTTTTGTTTTGCACATTTTTGTTCTTTACTTGAGTTGGGTGGCTCTGTTTAAATGTTTTTTTTTTTTTTTTTTACATAAATCACTACTAGTTTGCTTTCAGTTTTGGTAAAGACCAGACCGGAAAAAGCAGACTGCAGGCTTAACAGTTGAGACTATCATCTGCAAAATGTTTGACTTTTGAAAGCAAAAAAAGACTGAAAAGAACAAAATGCACTGAATTTATTTTGAGCAGTTAACGATTTTTCCGTTTTTCAGTACATGGCGACTAATAAGTTACCTACGTTTTTTTTTTTTTATTATTTTTTTCCTTTAAATGTAGGTGGAAACTGTTAAGTGAGGTGTTGCCTCCGTAGTTTGAATTCCCGTCTAGCTTTATTCCTTTTGTGTTGCGTAGTTTCTGTTATTCTCTCTTTGTATCTTGAACTGCTAACAGCTTTTTCTGGGTTTTTGGTTCCAAGGTTGCTCTGGCTTTGGACTAGTGGAGTTGCAGTCTTGCTTTTGCCACTCAAAACGTAGCCGAGAAGATAAGTGTGTATTTCAGAGCGACTCAACCCTAACTGCCTGCAGCCCCTCCAGTCCTTGTGCCAGAGTATATCCGACTGGCATTACTGCCCTAAAAGCACTGTCTCAGGTGTGTGTGTTTATTTTATTTTTTTATTTTTTTTGTTTTTTCACTTGCCAAGTGGTTTTAAAAAGTGGATTTTTTTATTGCACTGTTAAAACTTTTTTTTTTTTTTTTTAACTACCAAAATGAGAGAACAGTCTTGCAGACAAGCAAGACAACTTTTGACATGAATCACATTCCCTTTTTGTCCTGCTGCACTTGCTTACTGCATCCCAACCAACAGACTTTTTGCCAGACCAGTGAAACCACAATGCTAATAATAACATATATATATATAAAGAGGAACATGAAGTAAGAGGAATGCCTGCCTCTGTGCTGAAGAAGCAAACTCAGCACCAATGTAAAGCTGGAGACTGTGCTAAACCTCTATACAGGCTGGTCAGAACAAGTAGTAGTAGGAAAAATGAGTAATACATTGGTTTTCTAACTCATTTAATATAATAGACCACTTGTAATAGAGGTTTGATATGGTCATAAAAGACAAAAAGCAGCACTTTTTTTTTTTTTTACAACAACAAAAAACAAGCATCCAGTGGTGAAGGTCTGGTTGAAAACACATAGGTACTAACAATGTAATAAAGGGGCTTTCAGTAAGGCAGTGCCGCTTAGGATATTAAAGCATTATTTACTATGTTTTAATGTTAGAAACTTAAGTTTACATATTTTTTTTCTTTCTTTGAAACCTAGCTAACACTAGCTTGCGTGTGCACGCTTTTATCGAAATCCTTCTGGCAACTAAAGCAAACGGCTTCTGACAGTGACGGACAAACTGCAGGACGTTAATAAAGTGATCTTATCTTAGTGGCCTTGTTACAGAAAAAGACCGTAACACGGTTCCTCGTTTCGTTCGCCGTCTGCTCTAACAGATGTTCTCGATTGTGTTTGTCCACGCCTGTATGTTCTTTGACCTTTCAATGTTTATTCAAAAAAGATGAAAAAGGGAAGAGAAAAAAAAAAAGGTCCTTTTTTTATTTTAAAGTGAGTTTGTTAAAGAATGAAACATTGTCTATGATGATAAATGGTGAATATTATCTCTCTTTTTTTTTCCATTTTCGTGGGCATTCTTAGTGGTTGTTTGGTTTTTTTTGTTTGTTTTTTTTTTTACAACCATTTTAGTTTTTCTCCTGATTTACCCCTCATCCCAGTTTGTGGGTGGCAGCTGTTGATCAGTGTCCCTCTCCTCCCACACTCCAGCCTCCCTGAGAAACATTTAGCTGACGTAGGGTTGTAGACTAAACAATTCCTCAGTTCTAAACTTGTCTAAACGCAGTTTGCAGTTCTTTATTTTTTTGTTGTTGTTTTGTTTTTATCTTGGGGAAACTGCGGTAAAGAATAAGCTTTCAGGTTTGGTCAGTACCATAGTCCATTTGCTTGGGCTTCAGAAGTAGTCCAGAGTCAAAACTAAGCTAAACTCCTGACCTAGTAATAAAGGCAGGAACTGAAATGTTCAGAGATTTAAAAAAAAAAAAAAAAAAAAAAACACAGAAGAAAACTTTGGTGACGGGGTCTGAAACATTTTAGAAACGAAGTGCAATATTACTCACTGAATTTTCTTTATTCTCCATTTGTTTCTGTTTGTATCTTATTGTCCGTTAATCATGATGATGTGTAGTTATTCTATGAATATACTATGTTCTGAATGATTTAAACTTTGTCTTGTTCTTCCTTCTGATTTAAATAAAACTTTAAATTAAAACAAGCAGATGCGGGTTTTTGTTTACATAATTACATAAATTTCCTGCACAAGTTTTCTTGTAGCCAATAAACCTTTGAACTCTAGAATATTCCTGTTTAATAATTGTGCTAAGTTCTTGTTGGATTCTTAACATATTTTCCACCCTGCCCTTTTATAGAAACACAGAGTTCGCATGGAACAAGGATGAATCATTTCTCAATGATTGACGCAGATTGGAATATTCTAAGTCGGTAGTTTTAGTACTTCAAGCCTCAAATCGCTTCAGAAATATGGTGCCACACTGCCCCTAGTGGTGGTTTGACAACAACACCTTTTACTGCTGAGATGCATGAAAATACTTTCGTAGTTACTAAACTAAACACTACATTCTGTTATGGAATGGTCTAATATAATGATGTACTTAATTGTGTCAATCAATAAATTTGGATTTATGCTTTAGGTTAAGAGGCAAAATATTCAGGCATGAGATGTTCAAGAAGAGTTGCAACAAGTTGTAGGAAAGATAGAAAGTCAAAGAAGACTGTTAGTTTTTAGGAATAATTTTACTTTAGCCCTGCGACAGACTGGCAACCTGCCCAGGGTGACCCCGCCTTTTGCCCGGAATATTAGCTGGAGATAAGCACCAGCAGCCCTTCCGACCCCACTACGGATAAGGGTGTTAAAAAATGGATGGATGGATGGATTTTACTTTAATTCTACCAAACAGGTGGTAGAGTCAACTTTGACTTTCTCCTGCAATATTAAGGCTGACATTACGGTTGACCAAAATGTTTCGGACCGTTATTTGTTTTTTGCTGAATCATCTAAAACAGAACATAGCTAATTTATAAAGTATTTGTAAGTTATGTAATTGTGTAAAAGCAATCTACTGCCACCTACTTACAAAAATAAATAAATAAATGCAGTTAGCTTATTTGTGGAGAAAATGTTTAAGAAAGAACATGCTGTTGCTGCTTCATGAGGGGCTCTGCTCAAATGGATCCAAAATGTAACTTTTTGGTCTACATACGATGTGTGGTGGGATGTCAGCACTGCCTGTCAGCCTGAACATGCCATCTGAATGGTGGAAAACACAGTGGTAGAAGCATCATGCTGCGGGGATTATTTCTTTACACATGCATACAGATTTATATTTGTAAAACTTCTGAAAGACACTTGTTAATTTATTTTCATTTCTCTATTATGTGCAACTTGATGTTGGTCTGTCATAAAAATGCCAGTAAAATACACTAACGGTTGTTTCTGTGTGCAAACAGAAGGAATGTATGACGAGTTTACATTTATTTTACGCAGCGTGTTTGGACTAATGCGTCATGTTGGACTTTGTTTGGTTATTAATGACTTGTTAATGCGATTGTCATGGCATAGCCTACAACTAACATTTTAAACAGACCTCAAGTGACTTTTAAAGTCATTAACTTTGTGAAGCTGCAGTAAATGTTTGACTTGCATAAGCTGTAACTCCATGACTAAAAATAGAGCTTCTCTGGGTCTGGTGAACTGTGACCCATTTGTGATGTTCAGCAAACTGTGCTGAGCCAGTCAATTTCACACGCAATGCACAGACTTACATATTACATCAAGGCTTAAAACTGATCAATTTTTTGAAAGCTATGAAGTATCTATGTACAAGTCACATGAACGGATTGATTGTTCCCAGAATGTGAATGACAGTATTGCGTGTCAACAAAATGCCCAAGTGAAAAGTTATTATTCATTGTATAAATCAACAGAGACATTTCTCAATCAGTCAGTCAAGTTTATTTGTATAGCACATTTCAGCAGCAAAGCGGCTCACGGTACTTTACATAATAAAAATACTAAATCATGAAGTTATAACACCATACAGTCAGCAATTGAACAAACATTGCATTTTGATGAGAGCCATCACCAAAATCATACACATCAAATAGTTTGGTCAATGTTTCATTTATTAACATTCAAAAGACTGATTTAAAGGAGCTCAGTGTTTCAGCTGTTTTACAGTTTTCTGGAAGTTTGTTCCAGATTTATGGTGCATAGAAGCTGAATGCTGCTTCTCCACATTTATGATGTCTAAAAACTCTTTTTGTCAAATGAGTCTATGTAAACTTTACCCTAAATGGAGTAAGATGCCAATTAATCTTTAAAATAAACTTTTCATGTGAAGAACTTTAAATCAAATCTAATCAAATCAAAGCTTGAGGGAACTTCTGTGATGACTCAGCATCACTGACCAAGCACTTCAGTTTGGCTTTTGTCCCCCACGGCTCCCACCCTCAATCCCCTGGCCCCTTTTGACTTTTGTGGACCCTTTGTGAACATCTGACCCCTGTACATTGAAAAAGAACTGGAGGAGGGAGGTGGTTGAGGGGGAGCCCAGCTTGTGGTGGTTGGTGAGCTCACCGAAAGTTTTGATCAGTAAATGCTGACACTAAATAAACCTCAGCTGTTTCCTCTCACCAGTTAATCCCACTTACATGAAGCCTTTGGTGATCCAGAACGTCCCAGCAGGTTGGCGTGACCAGGGACCATCAGCGTAGATGAGGGAGTATTGGATCGAAGCCCCCTGAATGCCGGCCTACCGGTGACACATCATCACTGTGACATAATAGAACTATACACACATGCAGCTCTGTACCGAAGCATGAACTCTCACATAGATGTTAGCTCCAGGAAACAGAAGAACAAGTCGTACAGCTACAGGCTCCAAAATGTTTGGAGCAGATTTAAATCATCACAGAGTGCCTGGATGAATGTGTGCAAAAACAACAGTTTATGCAGTCTTACAAAGACTGAAATAAACTTAAACAACTCGAACATAAAACTTACAGTGAGGTTAGCGCTGGAAAGTAACAGCAGCCTTTTAATGCAAAATGTTTAAAATAGAACTGATGGAGCCAGTGAGAAGAATGTGAAACATAATTTTGCTCTGAAGTGATAATCATTTCCAATAAATTAGATTTTTATTTTCAAAAGTAGCACCCTTTAAGAATGTATTTAACACAATTTTCATTAAGCTGATATTTTTGTATTAAACCTGATGAATTTCTGTCTACAGAAAGTCATCACAATTAATAGAAATAAAGGTAAATATGTCAGTCTGTGTGAAATTTATCCATATACTGTGCATGTCTATGTTTAGTTGACCGTTCTTCAACCATGCTCTGAGCAAGTGATGTGCTCAAACTTAATGTCTGATGTTTGTCAGCCAAAAGAGAAACCAACTCACCACGATGCCAAACAGGATCCCTGTCTGTTTACTTTATTAGAGAGAGATTTACAGTAAATCAGAAGGACAAAACCTGAACTTATGTCCTGCCTTCCTAAGCACTTCTCCATACGCTGTCAAATGGAAATAGCTGAGCGTCAGTTAAATGCGTGTCAACAGCAGCTGTTGTGCATTATGCATCACTCATCAGTTTAAGACCTCTTGACTCTTAAGTTTGTCCTTCTATGAAAGATAGCCAAGTCTCGACTGTCTGACCCGAGCGTTCAGATTTATTATTTATACAATGCATTGAAAATGCCCTTTGTTTTAACTCTGTAGTGAAGAGATCTAAATACGCTGCCCGGATTTTTTAAAGCAAAAAATAAATTAAATGTAGGAAATATTTTGATAATGTTAATTGAAAGTAGATTTAAACATCTCCATTGTAGCTACCGGCGTTGTTGTGTTCCTTCATGTTTAGTCTAGGACAGGAACATGATAGCCAGAGTGACAGTGTGCTATGTTCCCATGCCAGGACCCCTGTCTCTGTCACGCCACACCCCCAGCATGGTGAGCATTCCCTTCCTCCAAACATCCTTTGCTTGCACTCTGCAGTCCAATCCTCTCATAGCCGGCATGTTTGCAACACAAACACAGCTTCAGACGTTTCAGACCTCACAGTTACTACAGTCCAGAGAAGTCCTGCACAGTTTGCACCTCTGTGGGCATCATTAAAATAGAAGTAGTGAAAAGTGAATGCCTAGTAGGTCAGGACATTAAAGCTACTATCTGGTGTCTTTTTATTATGCAAAGAAATATATGTGCCATCATCTTCAAACATGTTCTTGCAAATCCACATGGAGCTTCGTGGGAGCTGCTAGTCGATGCTGGAACATATGTGAAATGCGAGTGATCCTTGCTGTCAACTTGATTTCTGGCATTTAAGCTGCAAGCCTGCAGCATCAGAGAAACTGTGCAAACCCTATTTATCAAGCTAGAGCTCGATAATAGCAGCTGTCAAACCTTGTATGCTCTAACAGAGCTGAGAATGGAAGTAATCCAGGCTTCCTTTTGAAGACTTCAGGCTTATTTTTCCAAATATCATTGACATCTGCCTGTATATGTGAATCAATTGTGTATTCAAAAAGTCTATGATGGAATGGCTTCAATGCAGTAATATTTAGACATTAGAGGAGAGATAAGTTAGATTTGTGGCTTGATAATTGATGTTCATATACATGTCATTCAATCTTGAGCAAATTTTGCACCGAAGAAGATGTAAAGAAAATCACTCTGGTGATGCACAAAGCTGGTTTCAGGCACTGCAAGCTCCAAAATACTGATAGATGTAATTTCATCAAGAGCTGGTTAAACACTGTAGACTTGGTGAGGGGGGACAATGCAAAAGAAAAAAAAAAAAAAAACACTTTTCAGATTTGTGAATCTCAAGAAAATTGAAAATTATAAGTACTTTTTTTTGTCTGCTTCACAGTCATACTTTGTGGCTTTGTATATCATATATCCCAGTAAGCCACATGGGAAATTGTGGTAGTGAAGTAGACAAATCTGAAAAGGTATTAATACTATGAAAACTTTGTTGAGGCTCTGTATTTCCAGGGTTAAGGGCTTGGTCCTTAGTGGGGTTCTTATTGGGCTCAAGTGTCCTCTAAAATGCTAAGTTGATATCTCCAGTTGATATCTTGTTAAGTACTAAATTAATCATGTGTCTGCCTTCACTGCTTTATATAGTATGTGTAGATTCCTTCATTGGTGCAATCAGGCAAAGAGAAAATCATCCGGAAGAAAAGAAGCCAAGCAGTGAGCGAAATTATCTCATCACCTGGTGGATTTATATCTCCTGTGGTTCAAATGATCCAACATTCCCCTTGAGATGGAATATTAAGTCCTATTGATTCAATTTGCGGCAAGCCAACAATAATATGGAGGCTCAAATTCCAAGTGGTTTTATGCAACTGTCTTCCCAGAGTCCTTGGTCAGTGCATGCTCTGTTTCGAGGGAGCAACAGGGCGAAGCCGAGGCGTGCTGTTTCATCGCTTGTCTTATTTTACCCTGCTGGTCCCCAGTGGAAGTTGTGACAGTTTCCTTTTTTTAGCCACGGCTGACTCATAGCATAGCTCCAAACGCCCCCGCCCCTCCTCTCTAATGTTTTTTTTATTTTTTTAATTTCCCTGCTCAGCTTTATTCCTCACCCTCTGTAGCCGCTCAGATTCTCCTGAGTCACAGGGAGAAGAGGCAGCCATCTCCCACCCCAGCTTGGGAGTCTCGCTCGTGAAAAACAACAGGTGCAGATGGAGGGCCGATGCAGAGGGCGGACTGTCTGCTGGGAAGAGTGTCCAAGCCTCCCTGTCATCTCGCACTGTTATTTCACCCCTCGGCCTCCAAGCATCCAATCTGTCACCTCTTTCCAATCTCTCTAAACTCTCTAACCCCCTGTCTGCCTATCAGATCACCCCTGCTCCAACTCTGCCACTTCTCTACTTCTCTAGCTCTTATCTTTTCCCACACTCCTCCCAACAAACTGCATTTTTTTCCAGGCATATTACTAATTGCCCTCTACAATCTGTGCAGCACAAACTTATCACACTGATGTTGTGTCGATCCCTATTTTAGATAGATGTAAGTAAGTTTTTCTTCTTTCGACTGTGGTAGGAGATCATCTTATATTAGGTGGGATGCCGGTTTGAATCCCTGCTCTGTCTGTCTCAGTCATTGTGTTCTTGGGCAAGACACTTCACCCACTTTTACCTGCTGGTGGTGGTCAGTGGTTCCAGAGCCACCAGTGCATTGCAGCCCTGCTTTTGTCAGACTACCCCAGGGCAGCTGGGGCTACAATGTAGCAGCTTTGGGGGTCCTCTGGACTTGATAAAGTGCTGTACAAGTACAGGCAATAAATAAGTCAGCATTTCTTCCTGTTGGGACAAAAGTATAAACTTTTGTAAGGCATGTGTTTTGCTCCATATGGTGTAAACCCAACGGAGCATTTCAGAAGAACATCAAGCTTGGAGTCAAACTTGGTGGTGGCAGTGTAATGGTCTGAGGCTGTTTTGCTGCTTCAGCATTGGGAAGACTTTCCATAGTAAGTCAACAAACCAAGAATTAAGGATATTAGGGTTATATAGCAGCAGGACAATAATCCAAAGCATATCAAGAAGACCACCTCTAATTGCCTTAAAAGACAAAATTAAGGGTTTGGAGTGACCTTAGCAAAGCCAAGATTTATGAAGAAAATGGTTGATCTGGATATTGAAGTTTGTAACTGTGATGTGACAAAGCATCATGTGTGTCATGTAAGGTCTTGTTGAACATTATAGCTGTACCATGTGTCACGTGATGTCATGATGTGGCATCATAAGGAACATTTGAAGTCATGATGGACGTCATGCTAAACAAGAAATGTTCCCTCATCCTGATATGGAAAACATTCAAGGCATGAAAACCGGACCCTGTTGAGAGTGTTAGTGGACTTAAAGAGAACTGCAGGGATCAAGAGGCTATGTTTGGCTTCATCATGCTGTTTCAGAGACTTCTGCTATTAATGGGGCGCAAGGTAACAAAACATAAGACTTCAGTTTCTCAGCCTGTTAAATATGTTCCCAGATGTCCTCTAACATCAGCTCATGTTCCAGAAATTTCCAACTGTCTGGTCTGGACCTGATCAGACATAGATCTGTCTTTGCTCATTGGTTATACTGACAGATAAACTACTTAGTCACCCTATACAAGAAGCAATAAGAAAGTAAGAGCAGGAGGCTACATGTAGAACAAAAGTAAAAGATTTGCAAAAGCAAGTAAGCATGATCCAAATCGTCCCTAAACAACTCTATGAGCAGTATCACAATTTGATGAAAGCAAAACTTATTAATTACATAAAAAATACAGCTCCTGAAATCTTAAAGGGATTTAATTTGGCTTTATAATAACAAAGAACACATTGATATTACACAAGAGATAAATGGGATAATATAATGAGCTAATCTTATTAAGCTGTGAAGACAAAGGGCTTACTCATTCCAAGGACTATCTGACATTTATAACATCACTTTCTTTAATCAGACTCCTTATGAAACATCCTGTCTTAGTTTTACTTTCCCCTCTCTCTCAGGGTTATACAACTTCTGACTCTCCCGCCCATATCTGACCCACTTATCAGGACTGCACTTCGAGGGTCCTATTCTCCTGAGGTCAGGGATTCTGTTTCATTCAATATAAATATATCAACCAATAAGAAAACAGTGGGAGCAATCCCAACAAATACGTATTTTGTTTTGTCCCCTGAATCCACAACAGGTCTTTCTGTAGTACATTCATTCTTTTGCATTAGTTTTTTTTTTTTTTTTTTGTTGTCATAATAACCTAGTTCCTTTGTTTAAGAAATACATGCATGAACAAAGACCAAATAATTTTAGGACAAGGGCAGCCTGCTCTGGTTTGCACCAGTTCTGTGACTCATTTTAATCTCTTAAAGCAACTTCCACAAAAAAAAATAAAAAAGGTCTCATTTTATCTGAGTCAGTTTTTGGCACCTCATCTCTTTTCCCTCCAAACGAGATCTGCAGCATCGAGTGCTGTGCAGAGCAGGCGGAGAGGAATGTGTGACACATAAATGAAATTGCTCTCTGACCAACACACACTGCACACTGCAAGTTCAGACTCTCCTTTTTTCATAGCAAGCTACGAGTCATCCAGGCTGCTTAGTAATCACATTAATAAAGTAGTTTTTTTTTTTTTAATTTTATTCTTGATCATTTTCTGCATTTCAAACACACTCACAACCAAAAAAAAAAAACAAAAAACAAAATGGAATCATTACAAAAGTAGAAATCAAGGAATGCTTGAATCTCTGTCATTGGCAAAAGCAAAAGGTATAGACAGTAAAGGTTTAGATGGAGGGCAATTTTATTATATCTACACTGCTTGCACTATACGGCCTTATCAAATCAAAATCAAACAGCTGTATCTTTTCTTTATATTTCTACAAAAAATCTCCAAGGATAAACTCCAAAAAATATTTATCTTTCAAATGTTTTCACACCTTAAAACTCTCCACAACATTATCTCTTACCTTTCTGGTGTGGATCTTAATCTCCCGTTTCCCAGTTTGTTCACTAATGCTCTCTAACAAACCTCTGAGTCCTCCACAGAATAACTTTACTGTTACGGAGATAAAATTATACACGTTAATTAGGTGCCAACTGTTTTAACGTGATTTCATTTAGAGGTATTGGAGTAAAAGAATGCATGCCACACTTTTCAGATGTTTACTTGCACAAAAAGATTTTTAAAAACCATGCAAGATGTCTGTCCTTTCACAACCATCGCTGTGCTGGTCTGCCACACAAATCCCAGCAGAAGACGTTGTAGTTTATGCATGTAACCTGACAAAATGTGAAAATGCTTTTCACTTTTGCAAGGCAGTATAGCTGCTGACTAAAAATAAAGTTTGACTTTTAAAGAATGAGTCCACTCGCCCCATTAAACAAGCCCTGAAAACATTAAGTGAACCATAAGGTCCACAAATGATCTACTAAATTAAAACTTTGATGAAATTAGTAAAAACACTGTGACTGAGAATGAAAAAGTAGGGAACTCATTGTCTTGCAAAAACAACAAGTATGAAGTCAAAAACATTATTACATTGTGCGTGAATGAAGATTCTATTCTAAAAATGTAGAATTTCTATAGAAACCAGCTGGTTTGATCGTGTCTTTATTTTGCAAAAACACATGATCATAAAGCTTCGGACATCCCTCTTTCAGGAGGTTTTCCTTCATTGTCCTATAAAGCTGTAAATATGAAGCAGCAGGTGAAGACTACAAACATCATGACCTGTGAAGCATGCAGCATATAAAAAGCTCACGTTAACTTTTCCTGGGAAACATTTTCATGGTACTAATGGAGTGTGAATTGTTTAAGTGTGAAGGGCATTTTTCAAAGCAATACACATTTTAGAGGACAATTTAGGGTTATACAAGAACAATCTTGGTGTAACAGTAAAAACCTGAGTCAGAAACTGAATATTGACTCCAAAAGGAGTTGCTTTTTTGTTTCATAACCAAACAAACGCCTTTGTTTGATTTGGTCAGCCGTCTAGCCTCGCTTCCAACCCTGACTGCCTCTGACTCTGACATTTCATCGCTAACTCCCAACAATCAGTGACATTGTTCATAGCCTAGACTGACCCACGGCCGTTGAAATGCCGGATCAAACCAGCTGGATCTGGCTGAACACACGCGGAGGAACTTGTGTGATGTGGTGAATTTCTCCCTCTGATGTATCACTTCCTTTGATTTGTAAAGGCCACAAAGCTTTTTATTGAGGTCACCACTCGCTCTTCTCTGAAGTGACTATCCTCTGCTTCCCTTCTTCTTTGTCTCATGTTGGGCAGAGTAATCACACCGCTTTAACTTCTCTAAATTTTGTCACATTACAAACACACGCTTCAATTGATTCTTAGGGAGATTTCACGTTAGACCAAACACAAAGCATCTGTGAAGTGGAAGCAAAACTTTATAGAGCGTTTGAAAAGTTTTCACAAATAAAGAAATTCAATTCTTCTTTGCCAAGAAGCTCATGCTCAGTCAGACTGGATGAGGAGGCGGCAAATTTTCAAGCCTTGCCAAATATTCTCAACTATATTTAGTTCTGGTTTAATCAAAACCTAAGTATTTAGGTCGACGCATCTTCACACCATCTCTCCTCAGCCTCTCTGTTTGTGCAAAAGAAAACCCTCTCCACAGCATGGTGCTGCCATCACTATGCTTTACAGTGGGGAGGTTGTGTCACGCATAATTTCAAAGTGGGATCTCCCCAACAAATCTCCCAAGACTTCACAGAACGAAATGTTATGAACACAGAGGCTGTCCATGAAGGAAATTCTGGATTTTATGTTTGTTCATATCACATAAAATTATTTAAAAATAAGCAAAAAAAATTGTTGTATCATTAAAATTTTGGGAAAAATTCTAACTAAATAATTTTTTACAGTGGGAGGGGCTACCATGAGAGCGAGAAATCACTTTTGGACTTGGACAAATTATTCATTTGTGTTCACAATGCAACGTGTCACGGTACTCTCATGACACGCACACTTGGAACTTCAAACATGTTTTTTAAAAACTAACTTTCTTCTATGCCATCTTTTTAAAACGGCAGTTCCTCTGCTCCTCAGAGATCATGACAAGATGGCTTATATCTCTCCCACATGTATCGGGTTGTCACAGCAGAAGCATCTTGTGGGTGATAAACAAAAACTGGTTCCAGCCTGATGGACTAAGTGACGCAGAGAGAGAGAAAAGACAAAGACAGAAACAGAGTGGGATAAGAAAGTTATATAAATGCTGGATCGTGGCCCAGAGTGAGGTCTACTCTTCCAAAAACGACATCAGAGACTCAGTAACTAGCTCCTTATTTAAACAACTCATTACAACCAGTATTTTCTCATAGATAAATCACAAAACAGACAAAGCACAATCATTCGAACAAAACAAATTAATACATTTGATGCTTTACCACACACAAACGTATATACATACAGACATACGTGGAAGGACTCCCGGATAACGATGCATGGACACAGAGGAGACCATCTAGCTGTCCTGCCAAACAGACAGCATAGTGATAACATGACAAATGTCACTGGCAGACACGAACCACTCCATCAACTCCTGCTGGCGAGGCCCAATCCTACATTTACACTCTCTGGTTAGTTGGGGTGGCAGTTCCAAAATGGACTGCATTGCTTCTCACCTTTGCTGAATCACACACTAGTATAAAACATTGACCTCAAAACCGCAACAACAGAACAAATAAAATCTTTACATTTTTGTTTACTTTTGTTTTTCCATCTCTGTGCAGTTGAAGCCGGAGAGGTCAGAGTGACAGTCTGATTCGTTTACGTCAACGGGCCAAGGCAGGCCATTCCATCATAACACATAGATATCCTCTTATATTCTGCCTGACTACTGGAAACGCTGCATGGACATTGTGAAATATCATGTCATCTGATCTGGGTTTGGGTTTCCTGATCTGAGTTTCTCACTGCCATCACCAAGTTGTCAAATAAATTATATCATTTCTGTATAACTTAATCAAAGTTAGCTCGGCTTACTGTTTGCCAAACATCATTTGTTAAGCCTTAATAAATACGTCAATGAATAGAATCAGTCAAATTCTTTGGTGTGTGAAGTCAGACAAGTAGATCATTTCCATAATATGTTGTCGCTGGTGGAAAAAACTGATCTTTTTTTTAAACTTTTTTATTTCAGAAGCGTACCTTAGGCCATCCAAATTTGCTTATAACTTATTGTAAAAGGCCAACGTCCTTTCACGGTCATCTAAAAATAAACATTTCTTTAAAGTTTTGATGCTGTGTGACACTCCTGACACATCCTCCTTAAGTAGTTGATGATGTCAGGAACACCTGTGTGCTGGCCGTGAATGCCAAGTAAGTGATGGTAAATGACAAATGACTTGGAAGAAAAGCACTCTGATCTCACTACAGAAAAGGTCATCTTCTCCCATTAGGGGCAATATAACATCCACACACACACACGCACACATGCCCGCACACACACACATAGTGATGGAAGTACATATTTACATCATGGCCCCACTGAACTTGTTGTCTGTTTTTGCTTCCAGGGCTGTGTGGTGTTGGGTACATTACCTAAACATATGCAAACTCATCCTGTCGCTCCGATCTAATGTCAGCCTGTTTACTTCAACTCTCTTGGAGCCACTCTGTTCTCTCTCTGCACATAATTAAAGTTCTGCATATATGAACGATGCTTCTGCTCCTTCTGGGTCAAAGCTGTTTTTACTCTGAGGTGTTTTTTCCAGGAAGGCTGTCAGGAGCGTGGGGAATGTCTTGAGAAAAAAAGTGCCATGTGTGCAATATGCTGGTTTACAAAATTTTATGAGCAGAGAGTAACTTCTGTTCTCAAGAAATCTATAAGTAGCTTCTAAAATTATAGAGAGGCACATATTCTGTTGAAAAAAGAAATCAAGCTCCTGTGCCTAATCCCTGTGGCTCTACTGCCATCTGCAGAAATACACCTGGTTCCTATACCCACAGTGGAGCCTGCCCTGGATGTGCAGGCAAGTTAACACTTTTCCTGCTAACATTTTACAGTTTCCCGCCATTAGCGCATTGAGCAGCGCATACATGACCATGATTGACAGAGTTCAGACCTTCCTCCTGGCTCTGATTGGCTGTTTCTGACTGAGGAGTTCATTTCTGCAGATGGAAACACAGGAATAGGACCACAGGGAGACACAAGAGAAGCTCTGGTAACACTTTATTTGAAGGGGTGTGTAAAAGACTGACACCTGTCACAATCATGGAGCATTTCTGAATGTTTATGACTGTTGTCATAAAGTGTCATTTGGTAAATAATGAAATTTTTAATGCATAGTTGCATTAAAAGTTGCATTAAAAGTGTCGACTTTGCCTTATTTGGTAAATAATGTCACTTTTAAAGCAAGCTTGCATTAAAAGTAGCATTATAAGTGTTGTAATTTACCGAATTACACTTCATAACAGCAGTCATAAACATTTACGAAGACTGCTTCATGTTCATGACAGGCGTTACGTCATGTTTATGACAGTGTCATGTCAGTTTTATGCACACCCCTTTAACTCATGTTACCAAAGCTTTTTTGAACAGATTATCTGTCTCATAGCATGCTGTCACCACATAGTGACAATTTTAGCAAACGTGTAAAACCATATTTTCATAAAAGTTTCCCACTTCCGGTTAAGATTTTGGTAAATTTTGACATTATACTTCTTTAAAATTCAGTGCATTTTACTGGGGTTGTATTTGCCACAGAAGTTTGGTAGAGAACACGAGTGACCAAAAGACTTCATAAAAATCAGGGAGCTCATCAGATGATTTATGTCCCTGTCATAAATCAGAGAAAAAGATGTGGAGAGATTTGGTGTTATGGGTTATAAAGCAATATTACTAGCAAGAAATACAACACAACTGCAAACTTGTCAACACCTAGCTGTGTAGTTACTGTACACTTTGACATGACACGCATGTCAAGCATTACACTGTGAGATGGATGATTTGTAGAATACTTAGAAATCGCCTCATCTTTTTTATTTTACTTTACATTGTGTGCACACTACCGAGTGTTTGGCTGTCAAATAAAATCCCAGTAGAGTGACTGCAAGAAAAAAGAAAAACAAACTTCAGGTAAATAGTTTTGTGAAACAACAAGGGGAAAAACAAGCCTGATCATTCTGTTTTCATAGAAACACATTTTGGAGTCTAAGTAATATCCATTGCATTTGTCTTTTGTTGTAACAGAAAAAAATGTCCAAGGAAGAAGATATAACAGCAGGCATTATGAGGTTACTGAAGTTCACACCCTTTTCAGTGAATCTTACAATGACTATTGTCATGAAAACTAGAACAACTCGATAAAATCATACAAATAAACACAATGCAGCTGTTTTTGTTCATCTGTAAAACCTAAACTCCTGAGTCTTTTTCTGTTTCTTTTTTTTTGTGGGAGGATCATATTTGACACATCTTCCCTTGAGGATGTGGTGATAAAATGAGAGGCAGAAGAGTGGTGTCATAATCCCAGGGTTCATAGCAACAGACTGTGTTGCAGATTTAGCTTTAACTGATTGTTTGCTCTCTTGTCTCTGTCACCATCACCCAAGTTAAAAATGGATGCAAACATAATCATATAAGCAGACAGTTGGTATCCGTTGGAATAATTTTTAAGAAGTTGAATCATTAAGTGCATTGTTGCCATTTTTGTTTGGGTTGATGATTTCAGAAATTGCACTAAAGATCTCGTCCTGTAACTGGATTACACTTTGAAGCGTCACTGAGCTTTAAATTTCAAGCGAAGACATGAGAGTCGTGCAGAACATGCAAGCATATGTGCTTTTACACACATGAAAACACAAAATGTTACTGATCTGCAGAGCTCATAAACTGCTTTTGTCGTGGGTCATTACAAGCATCAGATGATAAGCCTTGTTTGCATTGCAACAGTTGGTCTTTCTTCGACGCAAAATCCATAAGTAACTCGTATCACTGCTAATGTATGCCGTAAGACTGTTTTTCTAAGTGCAGTTCTGCAAACATTGCAACGTTGCTTACATTGCTTGCATTGCCTGCATTATATCTAATTAATGAAAAACAAATCATGGCAATGAATATATGATGGAAATATATACAGTCATATAGATATGAGGCTTACACAAAGCGTAGCACTTATCAGCTTGCAAAGTCACCATGTTTCTTAATTAGAAGTGTTTCTTGGAAATGCTAAATGACCATAAAGAGTTCGGCCTGCGCTGACATTGGAACAGTTGCTGCTTGGGAAAATAAACCAGCAGCCTGCTGCTGTTTATACGGTGAAAGCTACTTTCTTCAACGATGCACTCGCTTCTTTTCCTTAGTGCTGCATGTTTCCTGGACACAGGTAGAGAATCATTTGTACAGTGATTTAACCCTTGTGTTGTCTTGCGGGTCAAAAGTGACCCATTACCATGTTTAGCTGTAGAAAAAAATACCCTAAACTATCTTTTTTGACTTGAAATTTTATGACTTTTCCTAAATTGACCCCGTCATCAGAAAAAGTGATACTTTGTTTTTGTTTACATTTCCATGTGGGCTGTACAACACTAGGGTACAAGGATTGTCTCACGGGTCATTTTGGACCCGTGAATTATAAAACCATTTAAACACCAGAAAAAGAGCTCAAAGGCCACACACAAACTCTCTCTAATTCATACACACACACACACCACCCCGTGTGGGGGTGTGTGTGTTCACCCACACTTGCACCCCCGCCCCCTCACACTCACACACACGCACACGCCCACACACCCCCCACACACATATCAAATAAACTGGATTGATGTACGAATTGAAATTGCATTTGCCCTGTACCTGCACTCTCAAACTGCAGCCAACGTCCCACATCACACAAGTTCCCAAACACAACAGAAAACAATCTCAGACGTAATAAAAATAAATTAGGTATAGAGGATATGAAGGTATGCTGAATCTGAGTACCCCTAGTTGGTTTTTTGCTGACTCCATGAGTAGACGTTTCACTGCCCAACAGGTGCTACGTTGCATGTTTGCACATACTGACCTACATGGGATCTTCAGCATAAGAAGTTGAACATATTATGTTGAACTTATTCTTGTGCTGAAGATGTTCAACATAGGAGCGTCTTCGTATGGTGAAGATCATCTTCACGTTATGAAGATTTTCTTGAACATCTTGTGTTGAACATTTTGTGTTCAGCGTGGGATGTTCTTCATCTTATGTTCAACGTGGGGAGTTAAGCATAGGATGTTCTTCGGCTTATGCTGAAGATGTTCAACATAAGAACATCTTGTATATGTTCAGCACCTTATGTTGAACAGAAGACGTTCTTCATCTTGTGTTGAGGATGTTCAGCATAAGAACATCTTCACGAGATGAACATAATCTCGTGAAGATGTTCTTCATCTTATGTCCAACACCTTATGTTGAGCAGAAGATGTTCTCGTGTTGAACATCTCGTATAATTATGAGACACAGCATAAGAGCTGATGTTAAATTGTTCACAAACACAACATTTAGTTTTGTTGTGTTTTTATAATTCACTTCCTAAAAAAATATTAAGGAATGAACCATTGACTAAAAAGTAAAAAATTTTTGACTTTTTGTTCCCTTTCATTATAATTAATTCAGAAGTAATAACTTCACATTTATATGATTACAATAATAAACATTTACTGTGTAAAGGAAAACTGTTACAACACTTGGTTTGTGGTAAAAAAAGAAAAAAGTACGTGAAACTGTTGATCGTTTTTTTGTACTGTATAACAAAAATCCATGATAAAAAATGTATTAAATTGATTCGAATTGATAAATATCCGATCGTTTCTTCATGCAAAAATAGATGTTGGATTTAAAATTCAATTGATTTGCTTTCTTTTGGGGCTTTTATTAGGACGCGTCATTTTTGACCCGTAGGACAAGGGGAGTAAACAGAATGTTAGGATCCCATGAGGTTTAAGCATCCCTAAAGACAGACATAAAATACCTGCTGATAAAATAATGCTGTGCTCAGATTTTTCTTTTTCTTTTTTTTTTTTTTTTTACAATTGTATGAAATTTCTCCAACCTCTCAGAGTGGACTAAACTTTTTCCTGTTCTTTAGCTTCTTTAGGATAAAAAAAGAGAGTTTAATGTGTGTTCAGCAGGATCAATTTATTTTATTGATTTTAGACCACTAAAAATGGCTTGGATTCCCATGAAGGTAATCTTAGTGCACCATGAGTAGAAGTAAACACTTCTCACTGGTGTCCCTGTCAAAAAACTTCCTACCTTCTTCAGTGTAATCTGATCGTGACCTTGGACATCTTCCACGGGCCTGGAGTTGCTGTAATTACTAAGGTGCTTTTGCAATAGAGCTATGTGGTCTTTTTCTTTTGCTTCCTTCAGAAAAAGAAAAAAACAACACAAAACATGTGGGTGGCAGCATTAACCTGAGTGAAAACTTGATGCATTTTGGAAGTCAGAAAGATATAAAAAAAATGATTTGGATGTGCAAAGCTGGGAGAAAAACACTGCCAAAAGTGAGGAGCTTGTAAGTGCGACGAAAGATGGTTCTGCAAAACATTGACTCAGGCAGGCTTAACACAAATGTCTCTGACTTTTATTTGTAAAAAGTTTCACTCTCTACCAATACATACTTTTTCACTGATTCGTGTTTGTCTTTCACATAAATTCTAAGAAAAAACCTCTTAAGTTTGACCTGGAAAAAGTAAAAAAAAAAAAAAAAAACACAAACTCCAAGCTCAACGGGTGTAAACGCTTGCAAGGTGATGTAACTGATCTTTTTTGAGGTCAGAGGCTAAAATATGCACAGGTATATTCCACAGTGGCGGAAGGCTACTGGAACAACTCCGGTGGAGTATTTGGTTTGATTTTCACTGCTACTGACTTCTTATTAAGTAATATAAGGATAATTTACTCAATTATTTCAGTAAAACAGTCAGCTTTCTCTTTCATGGTCTTATATCAGCTTGAAATCCTCATTTTAAATGATTCAAATGCTTACGTTTTACACTGCGGGACAGTCCGTGAAATTCCACCGTAGAGCTCATCACCTTTCAAAGTCGTCTGTCATGATTGAGTGACCGACCCCAACTGCAAGCTGCTTACGTAATCCTCCGGGAGCCCCCTTCATAGGACAAAAACCTCTGAGTTGCAAAAATGAGATCAGCGTGTCTTCATGTAAAATATGTGCTGCATTATTTATTAACAGTGTTACACAATCTCCATTCTCAGCAGCAGAACTTGTTTTACTTGAGAGGTACAATTAATCTAATTCTACAGAAAAAAAAAAACAAGTCAACAAAATATACATTCAAAAAAAGAAAGAAACCAACTTTTACTAAATAAATTTAGTACATTTATGTATATATGTGAACAGAGGTGCAGTAAAAACAATGTACAGTATCAAACGCGTATATGAAAATGATCGATTACTTAAAAAAAAAAAATACTTTTTAGTGCAAAGGTTTTACAATATAAAAATACTGTCTTGTAACGTCTCTGCATGAAGTGAGAGGGTTAGAGGTGGGTGTCGGCGATGGGGATTCTCCTCAGCTCAACGATCTGGGAGTTGGCAACGCTGCCTCCATCGTGGCTTCCAGGTATGGACTCGTTATCGCTAACATTAAGGCCAGTCCCTGAAATGGAGGTGATAAAGTGTAACAAGCAAACCGTGAGTAATTGTGCTTTAGCTGCAGGGATTTTCACGTGTGCCCAATCTATATTATGTTGCACACAGATTATTTTTGCACGAGTCGGAAAAACGTATGTCTGTGTCATCAGTTTAACGAGTACCTTTAGTGCCGTTGTGGTGTTAAGTAACATGACCCTTATCACTGAGTACACTGTACCTTTACTGTACCTGAGGCGCCATAGCAACTAGATGAGAACAGAGCAGACAGATGGACCCTGATTGAGAACAGGAAGGCTCTCTTTATGTCAAATGTAAGTCATGTAGTGGGCCTGCTGGTAAAACATTGACGAACTGAGCGATCAATAAACAGGGCAGCTTTGACATATGGTGTTGTAAAATCTGTTAAAACAGATTCTGTAATTTTAGCTAGATTTCACCTGGGCAAATAAATGCTAAACAAATAATACTTGTAGCTAATTTACAAGCAAATGTTTTGTGATAGAATAAAATAAAATAGAATCAATTAAGTAAGATGAAAAAGATACCAGTTTTATTTACCAAATGTCAACACATCAAAGGATTGCCTTGATAAGTTTTAATACTGATTTCTTTGCACTGAAATGCAACATAAACTCTCTGTACTGCCCGGTGATGGACCTGTAATCAATGACTGCTCAAGATAAGAACCAGCCACCCTGAAAGGATAGACAGGTGTATATGACGGACAATAATCATAATAAAAAAGTATTGATTATTATGCATATCTGGTTCATGAGGAGTGGAGATCCTTTGTGTTGCATCTGCTTTAAAAACCTATTCGATCCTGAACCAGCTTATTCTACCTTGAAATGGAGATTTTTTAAAACCACAGTTTAAGACCCACTAAAGCTTTATCCTCTTGCCGTGAAAAGAACTAAAAACTGCAACATACAGACTAGACAACATGCCAATATATCTGGACTGGTTAAATATATATCGACTGTTTGAAGAATGCAATACATGTTAAGTCCTTCCATGGACAGACAGGAGGACTCGCCTTTTTATGAAAAAACTACTTCTGTCAACAGCGTACGTGTAAGCTTCTGTATGTTTGCACGTTAATGGTTGACTTCCAAATGAAGAGTCTGGAGACCCTTATTACAGCTCTGCTTGCTGACCCCTGTCAGGTGTTGCCTCGTATATAACCCCGATTAGCAAATTATCTTTCCTGCTGACTGAGCTGCTGAGATGAACTGTGGCTGTACGTTCAGATTGATATGTTTGATTGCACAGAGAGGTGTGGTCGGCTGGTTCAGCCCCACCATTAAAGCTGCAACGTACGACTGATTCAAACAATAACCTAATTTCTACATAAATCAGCCAATGGCGCGGCTTTGAGCTGTTGAAACCTTGCCTTGTCTACACTGAAGAAAATGAATTTATAGTGCTTATGCTTAAAAGTTGATAAATTCTTCTGTAGCACTTGCAAGGTTCAACAGGACGCAGCATGGACGCCTCGAGAAAAGAAACAGCCCAGAGACAACTGAGTGAAAAACATGCACACATCTCTGTTTCTTTCAACACATAATAAACAGGAGGGTAGGAGAGTCAGGTAGGAGAGAGTTTTTCTACTCGCTGTGTAAGACTATCCTCTGACCCTTCTTCACTTATTAACACCCATAGCTCTCTAAAACCCAACACCTGCCAGGAAGGACTTCTAATTTGACTTTCTCCATGGTAACAGGTGTCATTTTTCTGATGTAGGATAGCATGTCTCAAACAAAATAAAACCTTCTTTAGTGTATTTCAAAATTACAAAAGAGTGGTCTGTGTCTAAAGCAGGTCAACAGTGGGAAAACACAAACTCATGATGACTGTATAGTTTGTTTTATTTAAAATCTAATTCTACTCTACAGAATCAAAAACAGTAACTTCAACATAAGCGGATGAACACAACCTTTCACACTGTATGTACCATCTTTGTACACTGATAAAACCCAGTGATCAGACAGGTAAATAGGCAAACACCTAAGAGCTTTTAAGCTACTTTAGCCTCAACACTCTTTGGTGTGTGTACTTAAACTGAGGGAAGAAGACTAAAGACAGTGATGCTCCGTATGAATAAGATGCTTAAAGTGAAATTTGGGTGTATTTTTTTGTATCCGCACATAAAACAAAGTGATGACTGAATTATTACTTTGTCATTCAGTAAACATTCAGTACCTGAATAACTGAATGTTTACTGAATGATTACTTTGTCAGCGACTCATTACTTTGTCATTATTCAGTGATTACTTTGCCAATAATTTTAAGGTGAAATTAATTCAAAATAATATTTCAGAGAAATGTCATTAAGGCAGTTTAATGGACACGATAATTTGTTTTTTCAAACAACGTGACACATTTTTAAAAGAACTATAGTTACAATATCATTTAAAAACAATTGTGGTAATTATTCTGCAATTAAGCAGCACCTGATGTCCAGAATGGGCCTCCTGTCCTAGAAGACTATAATAAATAAAGTTTTCCAAGAGCAACTAATTCAAGATACACTCTGGTAGTAGCCTGTGGGGTTTGTTGCATGATGGAGCACTGTGTCGGAAAGGAAAAGTGATAAAATTGTTCAAAATCAGATCCTGAATCTTGTAGATCAGTTCTCAAAAGGCAATAAATAAATGCATATCAACAATCTGTGATGGGCGTTAAGCCATGCATATTAAAACGAGAATGAGTCGGTTTTCATCCCAGACATTAATATCAACCAGGCCAGAGTGAAGTGCAGAAGAGAGGAAGAACCTTTCAGGTCAGACGGCCAGAAACTCTCTGTAAAAAGTGACCTTCAAATCCTCAAGCTACTTACCATTTCAGGTTTGTGAAAAACGCTGTGTTGATAAACCATGAAAGCACCACAACGATTAAAGGTGTGCATGTGTTGTAGTTTGATGAGCCCATAGCTCATTAAGCTACTGTTTCCATGGTATCAGAGAAGCATAAACTCGGCCGATAAAGATCAGAACTCCTTCTAATAGATTAATCGATGAAACGGGCACTGTGTGAATGACCAGATGGTCATACTAAGAGATGCTCATGCTTTGGAACCATAGTGTTTCATTATGTTGCTCTCATTTAGGCTAAGCTCGTGTGGTTTAGATGATTTTATTTACAAAGGGCATTGGGTTTCTTATTGAACACACTTAGTTAAATGTTTTAATGAAAAAAACAAGTTGTGTTTAAGAGAGGAAATTCTTCAGTGCTTGAGTAACTGTTTCCTGAAGCACATCCAAGTGTTATATAAGTCAACATAACATTTTGATCCAATTTTTTTATGGTTAGCTGTGCTTAATGAGACATTTTTGTTAAACTAATGAGCATAACACAGATCAACCTTGATTAAAAACACCAGCAGATAATTACAGTTAAACTGCTATAAAAATAACCTGGATGGGTCTGACGGCATTTATGGCAACCAAGTCTAAATCAAAGAACCTTGACTGCAAAACCAACAGACAGCCAGAGGTCGATGGACAGAACTTTGATAAAATATATCCACTCTGAGCACAAAAAGTTTTGGTTTTTGTGCTCAGTCTGGGAGGGCAAAAACTGCAAAGAGTAGTCCAGAGCAATTTCAGCAGAACTTTTGACGGTACGCAATTATCCTCACCAGTTTTTAAAGCAAAGATGAGGTCATCAAACTCCTGCGACTCCTCGTCTGTGGTGACCAAGTTGGTGTTGATGAAGCTTCCCTCTGTGGTGTACGTCTCCATCACAGGGCTCGGCTTAAACACACTGGTGGGTTGAATGCTGGTCCGCAGTGATGACGGCTCCCAGTCTGCTGAAATCTAAAAACATATCAACATCATTTTATGAAGGCTCTTAGAAATCCCATAACATTTTACATAAATGTCTGGAGGCCTCCACCAGAAAACTGAAAGTGAAGTGTAAATAGAGTATTTCAGCAGGAAATACCCCATTATATATAGCTATGTATCAAGACAGTAATGTCTAATCTAACACACAATAAGCCCTGTTTAATACCTTCCAGGTCAGACGGCCAGAAACTCTCTGCAACAAATGAGTCTTTTCAGGCTCCAGAGTTAAATCCTATAGAAAACCTGTGAGTTGAACAGGAGAGGAGAGAAACTAAAAGCCCCCTAAATTCTGGGCCATGTAGAGAGATTGTGCCAGGAGGAAAGTTAATGATCTGTCTTTATGTGCTCCAAGCTCGTCAAGTGTGACAGAGGACTATGAGTCAAAGGATATCAAGGGCTTTAAGTCTTAACAGCGGATGTACCAAATCTGTGGTTCTGCTCACTTTACTAGAAAAAATAAGGGATTTGCTAAAAAGTGAATGGAAAGACTAAAACAAAATTTTGGTTTGCCATTTGTTTGCTCCTGGAAGGGATGAAAGTTCTTTAAAGTTTATCATAATAAGTTTAATCAAATGGCTCTACTCTCTCTATTTTTCTGTACTCTAATTCAACACTTTGCCACTGGCTAGAGGTATTCCTTCCTTCATGGTTAACTTTGACATTAACTGCATAGTTTTATCCTCATTTGTAAATCATTATATATATAAAAAAAAACATCTGCCAAATGTGTAATCATTAAACATTAATAATTAAGATGCATACAGGTGCTATTGACAATGCTGCTTAAAAATGTATTGAAAAAATTAAGCTACTTTAAAAAGATTTCAAATGATTACTATCATTATTTTTCAAAAACATTCATTATATTTTTTCATATTTCAAATATGTGTTTAAGTATAAAAAACCCCATAAAATTTCTAACTTTAGGTGGGACGAGAAACCCAAGCAGGAGTTTGAGTCACACTATGGCTGCATCTGAGTAATTATGAATGTGATGAGTGAGGGTCATGCAGAGTGCATGCAGGCCAACACGCAGGGTCAGAGCACGTTCACAGGGCGAGTAAGCTCACTGGGTTTAAGCACCAACCAGCATGACAAACTGCTGGGTGGTGCAGCAATTTGTCATGCTGGGTGGTGCTTAAACCCAGTAGGGTGCTGGACATTTCCAGCACAGTAGGGTGCAAAAAAATGTTTCATGTTGTTGTTTTTTATTTGAAGATTAAGTCATATTTATACGCCAATATAGCAAAAGAAGGAATGTATTTTTTTAATAACCAAAGTGTTTTTTTCTGTTTAATCTCCATCAGATGCCTGCTTCCATCTTATTTAACTGTGGTCCTTACAAACACCTTACATGTCCATGACTGCGTGCATACTCGTTGCACAAGCCTATAAGCCCTGCTTGGTTCTGACCGGTACAGAACCTCCCTGTGAGGTGAATTAAGCACCACCAGGCACCCAAAATGTGTCATATTCCCCTTCATTAGAGGCAGACTTGATGGCTCCCATTAGTTGTTTAAATCAGACAATGTTCTAGTCCTTCTTTTAAATTCACTCATCAGACTGTCTCATTGAAGGCTTGTTTGCCTGCCCTGTTTTTTTTTTCTGACCATATCGTTGCCAAATCTCAGAAGGCCAGCGTGTGCTCTCATGAATAAAATACGATTACGTGAGCAGAGAGAGACTCTGAGAAAGAAAAAAGGGAGGAGAGAGTTCCCAGGAGTCTCATCGTCCCCCCCCACCACCCCCTATTTTTCACTCCATATCTCCTTATAGGGTATTCTCTTGGGAAAAGTCGCTGAAGAGTTGCCACAGAAGTGCCGCACGCCTGTGTGAACAGAATGTTTTTACACGGGCTCATGTGCAATGTGCCAGTCTTATACAAAGGTCAGAGGAGGAGCCGATGTGGGAGTCAGGAAGACTTACAGACACACATCCACACATTACAGCAAGTACAGGCTGTAGCGAAGTAAGAGGCAACGGGAAGGGAGGCTTTCAGCAAGGAAGTATGAAATGTTGTTTGTGGAGTCACGCCGAACAATAAGCAAATGAAGCCCTGGCAATGAGGGCATGGGAAAAGGAAAGAGATTAATCAACCATGAGAGAAAATAAAGCAAAATAAGACTCAAGAAAAATTTAGAATCAAACAAAATTGTCTTCTTACATTAAACGAAAGTGTGAAATTACTGTAAAGCTTTTGTCAGGCTGCACTTTTATAAAAATTATATTCATACCCTAAGGATTAGGGTGATGGCGAGGCAGCCTTCCAGCTTCAAAAACCTGGAGAAACACCACCAACGATAAATCGCTGGAATAAATAAATATGAGTCCTCGTCTAGTCTAGTGGCCAGCGTATAAAAATAAAATAAAATAAATAGTGGTGCTAGTGGAGAGGCACTGTTTCTCGTCTTATTTTTACTCCATGCAAATAAAATTTAATTAGAGGTTCCCATAAAATCTGGTCAATTTAAAACTAGAAGAAAAATGGAATATGAACGCTCCTATTTCATGTACTCAGAGTAGTCAAGAGTGCCAACACTTTGTGGAAAAAACTAAATAAACAAATAAATCTTACTGGATAAATTATTCAAATTAGAGGGTGATTTTAATTAATGTGTAAAGTTATAGTGTTTAGCTTTTTACACATCTTTATAAAGGAGGCCCATGCACGTGTGTGTTATCCACTTGGGATGACAGATGAAGGTCTGTTTACCTCTTCCATGGCGCTGATGAGATTCTGGGTTGATTTGTTAATGTCGCCTCCCACAGCTGTTGGTCCCCCGGCTGGAAAGGTCGAATCAGGGCGGTCATGGCCATTCATCTCCACACTGTAACTCGCTTTAGTCGGCCAACATAACTGGTTGTGCATGACGAAATACACTGCGAACACATACAAGCCCTGTAAAAAAAAAAAAAAAAAAAGGAAGAAAATCAACATTAGAAAACTGTATTGCATGTCATAAACATAGAGGAAAGTTTTCTATCCTATCCCTGTTAAAGGGTTACTTCATCCGTGGGTCATGACATCATTGGCATTTGTGTTTCCTCCACTCCCTCGTCATGACCAAAATTTTCTCAGACACCAACACCGGGCTGAGAATTACAACAAAACACCAGAACGCCAAATGCCACAAGTATTTCCGGCATTTCGCAACACTCATCAAGATGTGCTGACAGTTGAGAGGGTCACTACATACCAAAATAAAACTGTAAATGTGTCTTAGTACACATGCCGCACAAAGTCGGGATCTATTTTCAACCACAAAACTCACCCCAACATGCAGTGTGTCAAGTTAAATGTAAAATGTACGCTTTCTGGCTTTCATGGTGATCAGCTTTGTCTGAGTTTTTAATAATCTTAAGCTCAAATCTTAAAATGTACAGACGGAAAACATGGTAAATTGTTTTTTTTTATTTTTCTATTGTACACATCGGCATGGAAAATGAGAAAAAAAAAGTTTTAAGATGGAGTTTTAAGGTAGTAAAAACGTAGGCACACCGAGTACAACCAGCACAAAAAGTTAGTCTGGAGCTGCGACTTTAGCTCTCCCTTAAAGTAATAGACATCACAGATCTTCTCCGGAGGTCTCAGACACAGAATTAAACACAACATAGGCAGTTGCGGTCAATATTACCAGGAAGAAAAAACAATAACCATAACTGGAAAGTGCTCATTTATGGGAACACTGTGAAACGCTGCACAACAGCAAACAGATGTAAAACACATGAAAGATCTCACAGGTCATCAGTTTATAAGTTCAAACTTAAAATAAAAAAAAAAAAAAAAAGTCAAAAATGCAAATTCATGCTAAACAAAAACAACCACTGATTTAACATAATTGTCAGAATAACACACCCTTAAGCAGATTGGATCTTTTTGTGTTAGAAGATGTGCGCGGTGGCCTGCAAAGCAATTGAACTAGCATAACTTCTTGCATACTTTATATCTGCTGAACAAGGAAATTAACCCACTTTTGTATCATCAAATAAAACATTCTATCCAAAAGGTGCCAGATGTGAACTTAAGTCTGGTAGCACATTTTGTTATCTTCATGTGGGTGATTATCACAGATCACTTGCCAGCTGCGCAGCCTGAGAAACAGGCTTTACAACCAGAAGCCTGTTACATAAGTGTTCCCTGAGAAAGAGGAGACTTCAGAGATGAAAAGCACGATGCTGAGCAAAGGTCAGAGGACACGGAAGGCGTTTTTTTTATTATTATTATTTATTTCGAATCTGATAATAGTATAAAATCATGCACAAGAACAAGGAACGCAAAAGACACATATTTTTGTACGACAGTAATCTTTACACGCTCGAAAAGGAGTAGGAAGAAGTTAGAAACTTATGAACTCCTACCACTTAAACTCATACATCGTTTTCAGACGGACAATCATTAATAAATCCATTCAAAAGTAAAAATAAACAGGTTAATTAATTTTCCATTTTATCTGGGTTTACATACGTCTACGTATATACACCCATACCCACACACTCATATGCGTTAGCCTCAATTTACATGTACACATTAGTGCAATCTCTCACCCATCTTTTGAAAATGACCTCCTTATATTTCCTTTTAAATTATATTAAATTTTGACTTTGTTTATCTTTAACTTGTTCCATAACTTTTCCCCATGAGTTGAAATGCAAAAGCTCTTTCTTGTTGTTCGTAAACTACGAATCCTTAAGTTTGAAGGAAAATATAAGGAACAGGAATGTAAATATCTGGGGTAGAGAATCATACTTGAACAGCATGATGGGTATAAACTATTTATAGAAAGGAAAGTGGAAAAACATTAACTTGTATTTGACGTACAGAGCCTCTTAAGCTACTCACCCGTTGCACAAACACATATGGTTTTTAAAGAGATTGAAAACAAATAACTGCATTTTCTGTTCAGCCCCCTTGCTCTTTGCAGATCCGCATTTTGGCTGCAGTTATAGCTACAAGTCTTCTGTGGCATGTCTCTAACAGCTTCGCACATTCCTCTATTCAAAATACCTCAAGTCCAATTAAATTGAACAGAGGGTGTGTGTATAAGTTAGTTTTTAAGCCACAAATTCTCAGTCCCATTAGAGTTGACCAACTTCCCTGCTCCTGCTCCAAGAAGCCTCCCCACAGCATGGCGCTGGTTCCATCGTGTTTCCCAGTAATAGTTGCATGTGATGAGTTGAGTTTATTTTTTTCCACTCTTTTGTCTTAGATTTAAGAAGTGCACAACTAATAGTTGGTGCTGGCAGATTATTTCGCCCAAGATGTGGATTTGTGGAGCTCTTTTTGCTTCCTTTCTCTTGTCTGATTTGTCGGTTTAGGCGGACGGTCATGATCTTAAATGGTTTTGAAGCTTTTTCTAATTATCTGATAATGATCAAGCAGCGCGCCGTGAGATGTTTAATGCTTTGATGAATGTTTTATTATCTACCACTGCTTCATACCTCTGCCTCTCTCTCCTGTGATGCTCTTTGTTCTCTAACAAACCTCTGAGTCCTTCATAGAAGACCAGAATTTTAAATGATATTAAAATATACAGATACAAACTTTATTTAGTAAGTAGGCAATTGGTTGCAATGGAAAAGGGTTTTAGAGTAAAAGACGACTGAACACAAATTCTCTTTTCAGATTTATATTTGTAAAAAATGTAAAAACATTTATCATTTTCCATTCACATCACATTTATGCAACGCCTTTATTTTCTATTTTATAAAACAGCAATAAAATACAATAAAGTTTGAGTTTGTAATGCGACAAAACCTTACAAAAATTCAAGGGGCACTATAAAAAACAAACAAAAGAAAACACACTTTTACTGCACTTGTTGATGCAGCAAAACTCTACCTGACCTCTTAAAGTGACTATGATTGATACGAAACATTTTCTATGATCATAAAAGAAAAAGAATCACTTCCCTTAAATCTTGTATGGCTCTGACACGTCAGTGATTTTTTCCTAAAAAATTTCCACACACATATCTGGTATCCTATTCTTAGATAAAGATTAAATAAAAAAGTGTGGGTTGGTAATAAATCATTATGAAAACTGTAACAGTTTCTTTGTTGTTGATATTTTTGACAGCTGCTGACATAACGAGGAAAGGTTATAGGCAGAACGAGGAGATAATGAGGGGCGCTGCTATGGAAATTTGATTATCTCCTTCTAATTCAGCCTGGTGAAGCGCAGATGTACGGTTGAAAAACAGGCCAGAAGGAGGAAGGAAAAGGTGCAGCCTTTAGATTTAAAGGTCAGTTATTTTCGGCGTAATATTGAATGCGATTAGCTTCTCAGACCAGTAGCGTTAACTACGCAGCTGGAAACCAGTACCCGTTTTTACGGCATTCAGTAAACACAGAGCTCTGAAGCACAAATACACACACACACACACATGTGCAGCTGTAACATCTGCAACTGTTTAATAATGTTCCGTAATTAGCAGCAGGGAGGTGTGCCTTACAGCTACATGAAGTAAATATGGAAAATTCTTCGAATGGAAAGTTCATGGCATGAAGAAAACAAGAACCGCTCTGCAACACCTTGCAGTTGTGACCAACACTCTAATAACTTCCAACCACACAATGGAAACAAAAGCCTGAAAAAAAAAAACTGCGTTTGTGAGTTTAGAAGCAGAAAGTTGAATAATAATGCTAGAGCGGTGATAACGTAGCAGACTTGTCTGAAAATGTATCATTTACATTAATTTATAGAGATGTACTCACCCTTGCTTGTGAATTCTAAACTTATTATGTACTTGGCCATTGTGTGCAGGGTTTTTGATGTAAACAAACATCAGTCTTTACCAACATAATCTAATCTTGTACCAACTTTTTTTTTCCTCTTTCAGTCTGTAATATCTCCCACTAACATCTACTACATGAAATGTCTTGTCAATCTTAAAGAGCAACAATTTTACTTACAATGTGGAAAACCATAAAACTTTTGCAAAGAGAGGATGAACAAATTTTCTTTTATGAGATTATACGTTTTGTGGAAAACTAGATTAAAAACAGTTTTCAATTCATGCACTTTACCAGTGCATGAATTAGGTTAGCTCCTGAGAATACACATACACTCAAAGCCACAAAATACCGATTAGAGCCTTTTTTCACACAATTCAGCAGCATCTCAACAAAGTCCCACGCTCGCTTTCCTTTTAATCAATATCGTCAGTCACTCAGTTTAGCTTTGGTGCTTTTCACCTTTTCCTACTTTTATGAACCCTTGTTTGTTCTTGCATCAAACTTCAGAGGCCCAGCACTTTGAAGCTGAACTTTTGCTGAAAATCAATCTTCAACATATACAGCAAGTATATGTTTTTATTTTCTTTTGCAGAAGAGAGAGGTTGCCCGCATATTGACGCAAGAGGTTGACCCGCCTGAAGAGAAGGGCAATCTGAATCTAAAGGGAATCTATTAAACTGCGGTGAACCTTTTAAATTGTATTATCCTCCTTGCCGCTTTGTGCTACAGTGTCCCTGAGTGCATCCAACTCTCAGTGGCAGGAAGAGTGAAGGTGGAACATGAAGAAGCTTCTGGTGGCTTTAATCAAACGCAGCAGACAGGTCAGAGATAAAGTTGTGGAGAAGTTTAGAGCAGGGTCACGTTACTAAACTGTCTAAAGCTTTAAGCATCTCATGGAGAACTGTTGAATCCATCAATCCGAAACCAGAAGGGCATCACATTTTATCCTATGAGTACAACATTTTAAAATTTGTAGAATAGGTTACTGCTTTCTTATTTCCTAAAAGAATAACAGCTCAATCCCAGCTTTTTTGTAAGTCAGCTGAATCAGATTCATTTTAAAGTCTATGTGTTTGATATCTGTCCACTTCAGGACTGAAATTAATGTGCTCTGTTGTAGCACCTTAACAATGGCGTCTACAGTGTCAATGCCACATACCACTGTGGATTTTAAGGTGCTTATCATATTTGTTTTTGTCCCGTATGTCCTTCACTCTCTCAAGTCTTATATTGATATAAAAAAAGGCATATTTCACTTTTTACAACCCTTCAGCTGTGGAAATGTTTTCCTTAAGACCTCAGAGCAGCTGACATTTTGGATGTTTCTGAAAGCAAACAAACAACTATTTAGTCTATAACTATGTCATATCTCTTATGGTTAATTATTTTATTTCAAAGTTGGTTATTACATATTTAAGGACTGTTTTTATTAGCTGTTTTTGCCATATTACTGTTCATTTTTAATAATACATACATAAATACATACAGATATACATTCATGAGCTGATGATGATGTGAGCTGATCAAACTATCCACATGAGGTCACAGAACCAAACAAAGCTTGGATGAGCTCACGAACAAACGCAAAGTGCGACACTGACTGTTGGCGCTGACATCACCTCGTCTTCCTAGTCTGTGCCAACAGGACCAGTTTATTTCGGTCAACACTGTTGCCTTTAGCATGCGAATGCCACATATCACCGCGGGTTACCACAGACCTGTGACTGTGCACTTTACAGCTAACTAGTGGCCTAGAATTTTTGGCGGACAAATATTTTAAGAAACCCTACTATTGACACTAAAAAATGTGAGAAGAGCAGAATGAGCAATTTGTTAAATAGCTAATTGCTCAACTGGCAAGGCTTATTACTAAATCTATTACACTTAAAATGACGTTTTTAAAGAAAAAAGGGTTTCATCTCACTTGTTTTAGTGGTTCCAACTAAATACAACTAATTTTCTAAGTAACTTGGATTTTTTATAAACGTAGAAAATAGAAGTGCTAAAGATATCTGCACAAGAGAAGCTAAAAATGAGTTTTTATCTTTTTTACTTTTAGAGTATTATCAGCTTTTCATGCAAAAACAATGTATACATTTAAAAATAATATTACTACCCACTGGCTTGCACATACACTCACATAAAAGCTGACAATAAATTGCTGGGTCATAGCAATTTAGGGGAACTCTATTTTGCTGAGAATGGAATAATGATGCTATGACACTATTAGTTTTCACCAAACAGTTCTTTTTTTTGCTACCACATTGCTGCCAAACCTGGTGTCACATCTGCAGATGTTTCCTAGGGGAGGTTTTTGCCCCTCCACCATTCAGTTTTAGGTTTTCCAGCATTAAGCAAAAATTAAGTGACAGTAATCTTTCATTGCTGTTCTGGTTTAATCTTCTAATATAAATGAAAAACAGAACCAGAATCAAGTCTGGACAGATATGAAGACATGATACCATATACTCCTGATTTCCACTGTACTCCTGAGGCATTCCCAGCTCTCTGAGGCTGGGAATCAATGTAGGATCAAAGCCAGAAAATGAAAGAAAGACACATTTTAGGTAGAAAAGAATACAAAAACACAATTCTTTTGACTAGCTTTTCCTCTCTTCACCTTTGCATCGAGTACATTAACCTTGCTTTCAGACTGTGGGAAGCACAACTGTTGACACAAACTTTTATGATACCAGGCTGCCAGTGGGTGGTTTTTGTAATTAGCAATCAGAGGGTCGGCAAATAATGAAAGGAGCAAGCGGTCTTACCAGCAGGCAGTTAAAGATGACATAGAGGACGAGGAGCCACAGGTATCTGTAGCCCATGTGGAGTCCCGCCCACAACCAGACCAGCGAGATGAGCAGAAACAAGTAAAGGACCAGCGGCACCTCTGGAGCACGAAAGAAAAAGGCAAAATAAGATTTTAAAACATCATCTGTTAAAAACAACTACAGCCAAAAACTTAGCGTAGCATATGTGTCTTTTTGTTTTATAGAGACCATAATGTCCACCTGAGCTGCTTTGTGGCTGGATGCCATGATCTCAGTCATAGTATGAATGAGCAGGCTCTTTCTGGAGCCTAGCCTTACTTTTTCATGAACACTTGGAGGGACATTTATCTTACAGAGTGACAACATCACTTATCCGTCTTGGATTTTAAAAATTTCAGCCTGCTCATATTGTCTTATTCATTGGTAAACCTGCACCAAACATCAGAAATGTGTCTATTAAGTTAACATTAACACTGCTGTTTTCTAACTCCAACAACTAATCTTTAAATACTCTCAAATAGCAATTGGATATATTTCCTTGTGAAATCCATTAATCAGAAAGTGATATTGATTGGAGAGTTTACCTAAGTTCTCAATCTTCTATGTTTAGGCCTTGTGTAAAAACCATCTGCTGATGAACACATCATAAACATGCAGATATTTGAAAAGTTATGCAGCACTTCAAATTTCATTGTGACAAAGCAGATTTGAAATTTAAGTGAAAAGGTTGTGGCATAAAGTAAATAAACCATGTGGATCCAAAGCCTCAAACACTGAAGCAGACACGCAGTGAGTGACGTTGAATGACCCCCACCGCACATAGACCTGCCTTTTCACACTTCTGTGCTGTGCTGCTGTAGTCAGAGTCAGCGCCTCATGTGTTGAGCCTTATGTCATCACTGGAGGAAAGACAAGTGGATAAACTGATCTTTTGTAAAATGGTTTTGATTATTAAGAAATGTAAATTTTTGAAATCCTGATGAAAATTCAACTACAGCTACATTAAGCCCGCAGACCTCAATAGAGTGGATGTGACGTGAGTAGCCTAATTGAAAACCCTTCAACTCGCCTACTTTAACAGGCACTGTTAACAGATGACCTATAAATGTGAAAGGCGTGACACTTCCTGCAGGTTCCAAACAGCACCTAGAAAGCCCACGCAACATGTGTGAAATACAGTATGTGCAATAAAAGCAAACACGTGACCACATGGCTCAAAGACTTCCTGTCTGCATATTAGCAAGCATACACAAAAGTTCTGTCTGCCTGGAAGGGTTTTCTGTGTTTCTAAGATTAAATGAAACTAGAAGTTCAACCTGTTTCTGAAAAGGTTTCACTCAAAGCTATTTTTTTTTTAGAAACATGGGTCTTATTTTGATGCTTTAAAGCAGTTTGCCACTACCAAAATGATTAAGATTGATTCAGTTGTTAAGGAGAGGACATGAACACTTAATCTACATCTTGTATTAATAACTCTTTTAGATTCATAACAGGAAAGTTCCAGATAAAATCCCCAGAGAGGCCGAGGAGACTGAGTGAACGTGAGCTCTACCCAAGTCTGATTGCCTTATTAGGAAATATTGTTAGTAGAAGCTTTTGGACCGAGACACATCTGTCAGTTTAATAAAATGAAAAAATACACTACTAGTGATTATCCTCCTGATCTACCACTAGCAGTTTTCATATCTAATCCACATGGAAGTACTGCAGTTTGAAAATGTATTCATACCCTTGAATGTTCATACAATATGTTCATACAAAATACACAAATGTTTGTGTATTTTTGGGAATTTTATTAAGAGCACTTCTTTCCCTAGATGTGCAATGCGTGTAGAGACACAACAATAAAGATTTGCAGCATTGCATTGCAAAGAGGTTTTGCAAAAACATTTGCTTTGGGAGCCTCAGTACATGCACAACTCACTTTTCAGATGTTTGTATGCAAATAAGACTAGAAAACTATGTTTACCATTTCCATGTTTGGAGGGTGTGCATGCTTTTTCAAAGCACTGCATCTGTCATGAGTATATGGGGCACATTTGATGAGACTTTAATTCATCTTACCTTGTCAAAGAAAAGCGAGAATTAAAAAAAGATAAATCTGGTTCTAAAATCATCCTTGAATCCTGTGGGGTAACCCTATATAAAACTACTATGCTGACTCAGGTTAGCTGCTATGTAGGACACAGTGTCCAGCAAAGTCCACTTCACTTCACAAGTAGGATGGAAACACAGAGCACAAGTTTGCACAAAAAGCCCTCACTTAGGTGCCACTTCCTTGGTTTTGTCGTTTCCACTCTGCTGCAGTGTCTGCTTCTTTTCTCAGGCTTATTCCTAAATCCCGCCTGCTGCCTTCATTGGAGACATATTTCCTTTAAGCCTTCCTCCTGAAACACTGATCATTGTTTGTAAAGTTTCTGTGGTCTTATTTCTTATCATAACAGTATTAGAAGACAGCTTGAAGACAGCTGGTTCTTTAGATATTTATATTGCTTCCAGCAGCACATACTGTTCCTATCTGACTCACTCTCTTTCTTCCACTCAAGCACATCTGTCTGCTTCTCCTCTCTAACCAGTCTGATTTTTCCAACCATGTAAGCACATTCCACTCTCTGTACGAGACAGAGCTCCCACAGTAAGAGCAGGTTCCCAGAGCCAAATGGAGACTGACTGCAAAATGCTGACTGGCAGTTTGACTGGATACCATCAAGACAGAGAAAAACAAACAAAAATAAAAACTGTATATGAGCACAAGACGAAAAGCCAACTGAAGATATGCATCTTCCTATGAAGGTTTATGTGTCATTTGTCTGTTTGGATGAGGGAGCTACTCTTCTTCATAACTTCCACTTTACAGTTTGTACATTAGCATAGTGTCTTGGTTTGAAAAGACAAACCAGGCAGACAACCTGCACTGAAGAAAAACAACCACACAAGAAAATACATAAGAAAGATTTCAGCGGCGACTCGAAGAGGTCAGCAGCTGTAGCAACAGTGAGCTGCAAAGAGGACGTGGTGATAAGATAATGTTACAACATCTGCAGCATTAGCATTAAGAGATAGTTTAAAAAAAATGATGTAAGAGTTTCGAACTGTAAACATAGGCCTGGGTTGCTTATAAATTAACTGGATAGACTAAGACCAAGGGAATAGGGGCTTTCAAAACTATTCATAACCTTTGAATACCCCAAGGAGGGCAAACACGTGGGAGAGAGTGCTCTGGTTACATAAACCTAAACTTGACTTTTTGCCCTAAATGCCAAATGCTGTATGTGGTGGAAACAAAACTCTCCACATGACCCAGAACACGTCATTCCCCAGGTGAAACATGACAATGGCAGCATAATGTTGAGGTGATTCGACAAAGAAATGATGGCTACATCAAAAATTACCAACACTTTTTATTTTACAACACAAAAAACCTTCACTTCACACTTCTGTGCTATTTCATGTTGGTCTCTCATAAAATCCTGATGAAATGAATTCAAGTTTGTTGTTAATGTTCAATAGGTAAGTTCAGGTAAAGTACACTCACTAGGCACTGTAAACACCGGCACTGTAAACAATAAAACACTACGCAATAAAACTTTATCCATCACATGCATTTGTTGATTCCTGCTCTGGCCAATCAATGACTGAGCAGCATGTGTTCATGGAGCAACTGGTGCTGTAAAAAGCTTGTATCAAGAAGAACATCAAGTCTCATAAACACTCCTCGTGGGTTGAGTTGGGCTGCGATAAGGGTTCTCAGATGACATTTTGATATCCTTCATTTCAAGTTCAGTTTGCTTCCTTTTCATTGCCGAGCACTGCATCAGGCCCAGTGGGAGAGTTCCAGTCATTCTCTAATAGGTACATGTTTACAAGTGGTACGCAGCGTGCTCAAGCAGACGCTGGCCTGATCCTGCTGACGTCAGTAGTCCTGCTATATTTCACATAGTCCTGTGAATTTAACATGTGGGCTTCTGACACTCCTGCGCCAGTAGAAAGATTAGACCTCGACTTATCACACCAGCTGTTTGCTGCGGTGAGGATTTTGAAAATTGTGACCTCAATATGCACTGTCCACAACAAGAGTTCTACAAATTCAACAGCTAATTAGAAACGTCAAGCTTGAATTTGAATTTCAAAGTGAATGTGCGCGAGCGATAAAAAGTCTCTCATTTAACACTAACTACTGATAAATGATAACAGAAAGAACCTTCAACTATGTTCGATCGTCACAGTAGGACAAAGAGAAATAAATATGTGTGTGCATATGTGACCCTCAGCCTGGGGTGTTTTGGTATGTTGCATGTTCTGCCGGTTATCTTCAGGGAGTTTACCTTTGTGCCACAATCCAAAAACATGACTGCCCTCAGGTTAACTGGACAGTCTAAGATCTGTCCAGTTAACCTGTCCAGTTACGCAAATGTGAGTGCATGCTTGGTTGTTTGTGCTGTGACCTCTGGTGATGAAGCAATGATAGGAAGCTATGAACAAGGAATGGATGGATGTTCCCACATCTTACTTATTATAATTTTTAAACTTTGCTTTGAACTTTGGACATTTGTGAGAGAGTCCCTGAGCACCACTGATTTTATTGCATGAAGCACCAATAAATAAAAATTTAATTGAAAACACTATATCTAGTGTGGAAGCTTTATGGATGGTTTCTGTGTGTAAACAGGATTCTGTTGAGTCATTATGTTTCCAGATAACAGATTGAAGGCAGAGTCAACAGGGTTAATTCCTCTAAACTTTGATCAGTAAGTGCTGCCAAGTTTTTGTGCCTTCAACTAACATAAATACAATTTAAAGTCATAGCTGAACTGTACGGTGGTGCAGGTATGGAAAACAGTTCTTGGATTCAGGTTTGACGTAGGCTTTTCTCTTGGTTTGTTTTCTCTGGTTACACTGGTTTTATCCACCAGTCCCAATAACCTTTTAAGTTCATTGGAGATCCTAAATTGCTTTTAGGTATAAATGTGCCAGATACAGTAAGCTGTCCCAAGGGTGGACCGGCAACTTTTCCAGGGTTGTACTCCCCATTAACTCATTCACTGACCCTTTGTGACCCTGACCAGGAACAAGCTGGTATAAACAATGAATAAGGGCCAGTCCTTGAGAGTCAAAGTCCCACAACTTTTGGATGTGTCTCGTGTCCAACATGCCTAAATCAAATGACTGAATTGCCTCCATATGCACTCAAACCCCTGCTAATGACTGAATTATATGATTCAGGTGTGTTGATGCAGAGATAGATCTAAAAGTAGCTGAACTCTGGCACCTCTAAGACTCGAGTTTGACACCTGTCCAGTGGATGGATGGATGATGCTTGAACTCAGCACTGGACAGTAGATGTTCACATTGTGTGAGTGTAGTGTACCAATACAAAATGAGAACTTTACTGGAAAGAATTTGCTGCCATCTACTCTCCTTTCATTTGGTCCCCTTGTTCCTTCGGGTTTAGAAAAAAAGTGTACAGAGCAAAATGCATAAAGTCAGGTTTGATTTGTCACTGAAGGGCTGTAACTGAGCAAAAAACAACTAAAGAGTGCTGATTTTCAGTGATAATAACCTCGATGATGAGAGACTGAAGATGTTTGGCTTGGATCTTCATGAGTGGGCAAAATGACTGACTGCACTGAGTAAATAGCTCTGATTCACACTTTTCCCACTTCTACTGAGAGTTATTTCTATCCAAACAACACAACTTAGTCTTTTAGAAGTTCAAGAGTGTTTGCACACATCTTGGTACATTACTATAGTAAGAGCATTTACCACTTTTAGTTAAAAGGGATTTCAAGTGGTATCCTTAGCCAAATAGATTTGATAGCTGACAAGTTGCATTGTGTCACTCACAACAACATGGTTTTTAGTGTTTTTCTGTTCATGTTTCTGAATACAATTAGGATAAGTTAGGAAAAATTGTCATCCCAGTATGAAAACAGCCTTAGACGTAAAGCCAGACAATTTTTTGTCTGTGTCCTTCTTGACCTCGGTCAATTGAAGTCAGTTATTTGTATAATATTAAATTACCTTAATGTGAAAATATGTTAAATATTATTTAATCCTAGGAAGTACAAATCAAATGCAGAGAAAGCTATACCAGTTTGTTAATTGCTGGTTTTATCTACACATTCTGCCTTTTGTTGACTTTAGTGACATTAGATGAAAATGAGTTTTACCCTCCTGGTTTAGAGAAAAGTATTTTCATATGTTAGCATGAAAAAGTCTGGAAAGGTCAGACCTAAAATCAATAAAAATCTGACTGATTTTCAGAAGGTCTATAATAATTTTTTTTTATTGTCTAAGATAAACCCCCCCAGCCCCCAAAAAATAATACTTTGACACAAAATGTGGAAAAATTCAAGGGGAATAACAGCTTTTTGCGTAGATCAGTTTGTCTACATAACAGGGGATGGATGTGTGTCTCTTTACATATTTGGAAACAAGTAAAAAAAAAAAATTACTGAAATGATGACATTCGTTACCTGTGCTGTTTGTCCTTCCACGATACATGTCATCGTAGGCTTTCCACTGCTCAGTTACCTGGTAGGCGTGGATAAATATAACCAGCACCGCAACCAAGCAGATGAGAGGCACCAACACCGCTGTGCAAAGAGCTGCATAGATGTTTGGGATGAAGCACCTAGACAAGAGATATGGAAATATGTTAGTAATTGATTTTTACACTGTGTATTTCTTTTAAAAGATAGAACAAACACGTTTAGGTACCAAACGTGTGTTCAGCTTGGAGGTCTGGAAATCACACATTACGTTGTTTTTGTAGAGCTGTTATTTTAGCTCTTAGTCTCTTTCTCACTGTCTATTTTTGAAACTTTTCTTCATATTTCATGAACAGGATTTTCTCAGTGAGACTTCTAAGCCTTCCTAAGACTTAAAGGATTATTGTTCAACGGCAGTGAAAGCAAAACATGTTCATTATTAACTCTGCTGAGCAACTAGGCCACCCCAGTGCTGCAAGTGGATAAACAGCAAGGTCATTTGTTCTCCTTACTTAAGACTTGGACAAAAATCACAAAAAATCATGCATGTATTGAAAGCTCTCTAGATAAGCGGTGATGGAGGATAAATTGAAATCATTTATCTATATGGGGCAAGGTTTTATTTCAGATGGTGTTTTGCCTATAAATGTAACATATTCTTTCTCTGGCATGTGCATCTTTGTCATTTTAAACATTTTCCCCTGAAAAATCCTTCATGCCCATATAAGAATTGAGCAGAGCTGAATGCTCATGTGATTTTTGTACTTTTTTCACAACACAAACTAGTTTGGTGGGAGCAAAGAGTTACTGATAGGATTGAGCTGGTGCTTTAAACTAATTAGAGCTGTGCTAGCCAAAATATAACAAGGTATGCCAAATAAATTTGTGTGCCATACCCTCCCACCAACTCAGCTCCAATGGGAAATGGATGTTAGTGCTGCTTGTTTTTATGAGGGGGGGACAGCCAGCTGCATTTGAAGATTCAGATAAAATAACTTTTCCCAGGGGGAGGGTTACTCAGTGCATTTTCTTTTTATATTTATCAGACCAGCATGAGGTCATGAATCACTCAGCACAATGACCTTATGTACGAACTCTGAGTTCAAGTTCAAAGTTGATGAAATGTACATTTATTACTGGCACCAAATGAAATGGCAACATTTTATTTGACTATAACAGTAGTTCAAATTTGAACAAATAAGACAATAAAAGGACACAAAGAAACTCTAGTGCCAAGAAGTATTTGCTCAATAAAACTACTGGGTCTTTTGACTCAAATACTGGATTTATGATGAGACTAAATCTTGAGTAGTTTTCATCAAACATTGTGTTATAAATTTTGACCCAGTTTGACCCAACCTGATCAAACTTCAATTAACCTCTTCCAAAGGAGGAAAGAAAAAAAAAATGGTTGGGCTTACAGATCACCACTAGGTATTGCCAAAACTATTGAAATACTTGCCTTTGCATATTTGGGAATTACACTCCACTCTTAACAAAAAGGTTTTGATACAACATTTAACACCATTTGCAGCTAAAACAGCTTCAATTCTTCTAGAATGGCTTTCTGCAAGATTTAAGACTGTGTTTATGGTCAGTTTGACCTTTCTTCACAGATAACACTGGCAAAGTCAAATGCTGATACTGCACAAAAAAACCTGACTTACAATTTGCTCTAATTCATCCAAAAAGGTTTTTTTTTTAGGTTTAGGTCAGGCCTTTGTGAGCTGGTGCTCATCTATGTTAGAACTGAAAAGGCCAACCCCAAACTTTTCCCACATATTCACTCTTTAGACACAAAAGAAACGTCTAAAATGTCTTCGTATGCAGAAGCATCAGCATCTGGAGCTGAGGGACCAAACACACGCCTGAGAACAGCTAGTTGTCATAACATCCTCTGTCTCAAATTTGACACTTGGCCTTTTACAGTCAGGAAAGTGCAGTTCGCCTAGCAACTGTCAACCCAGGCTAATCTGATGGATTGCCAGACAGACGCATAATCTTTCACTCTAGAGAGCACATCTCCACCACTGCACAGTCCGTGATCGCTTGCTTTACACAACTGCATCCAAAGCTTTGTATTGCATTGCAGTTGGTGATAAAAGTTTTGGATACAGTTGCTTGAGCATTTAAACCCATGTAACGAGCCTCTCCATGAACTGTTTTTAAATTAATCTGCAGCTAGCAACTCTGTTGGTGACCTTTGCACCCTCAGTAATTTTATGTGCCCAACCACTTTGGGGCTCTGCTGCTGTTATTCCCTATCTGTCACTTACTACTAACAGTTAAGTGGAGCTTTAAGTGATGAGGAAATTTTATGACTGGTAGACAGATCAATCATTCATTTTAAGACAAATAGAACATGTTCAATCATTTGGGAATTACATTCCATTCTTAATTAAAAAGTTTTGACACATTTAACACCATTTGCAGCTAAAACAGCTTCAGTTTTTCTACAATGTCTTTCTGCGAGGCGTTTATGGTAATTTTGACCTTTTTTCAAGGATAACACTTTTAAAGTCAAGTGCTGATTTTGCACAAGAAAGCCTGACTTACAATCTGGTCTAATTCATCCCAAAATTAGTTTTGGTTTAGGTCAGGGTTACAAATAATACATGTTTTGTCATTGAGGTTATGGGTTGTGATTTTTCTTTTGTGTTTATTGGCTCTAGTGGCCTTTATATGAGAGTGGATAGTGAGAGAGGGACTTGAACCTGTGACTGCTGTGTGGAGGACTAAGGCCTCCATGCATGCGTTGTTCTTTACCCCTGTGCCATCGCAGCCTTAATGTTAAGTACTGAAATCACTTTTATATAAGTGTTTTATGTTAAAATTCTGCAGAATAATGAGGAAAACCCATAGGACAACCTGGCAGTGTTAAACAAACCCCGGCATAGATTGGTCTATACTGGATCCAGAAGCACAGGGTTATTTTGATAACTGGACAATCCTGTCAAAACAAGTCATAACAAAGTTACCCAATAAATAATTTCAAACTAATTCAGCAAATTAACTGCTGTAAGTGGAATTTCGAACGCAGCTTCTCTTTAATAGTCTGTATAAAAAAAAAAGGTATTCACTTCTCTTTTTAAAGCTGTAGTTAGATTTACGTGAAGCCCGTTGTACTTTCACCCTTCTGGGACTTAGGGAGGGTTTGGAGATAAGGATGAAGTTTCTCCTCTATTTTCAGCATTTCAAAAGTCTTGTTAACATCCTAAGTATTACAATGCTGCTGTAAAGAAAAACAGCATGATCCACAATCAGTTTCATTCACTTCATGTGTGTCTCCCTAAGACTTAACAACTGCTGGCCCTCCCAGATACAATTACTCTGAAAACACCTCTGTGACGTAGAATCTGAGCTTAAGGCTTGTTTGTACGCAGACAGGGTGAAACTGAGACAGCTGGGCTGGTGAGGAAACAAGAGGCAACCTATTTACTCTGATCAGGAGTAAAAGAGACGGGTGAATGAATGTAAAGGCTCCTTCAGTCCATCGAATAGGAAGGTATGCTCTCCAGGGGAAACTGAATACCCTCCTCTGTGTCCTAAAATCCCTCATGTGTGCCCATAGTGTCTCACACCCAGCCACAGGAAACAGACTCCCTCACTCGATCCCAAGGATAACAACCCCACCTAAGACCACCGGCTGGTTTAAGGATGTGATTCAAAGTTTCAGACTTCATCAGCGCTGAGCTCTACCCATCCTGCAGGCTTGCTCACATATGAAGCACATGAAAAATGAAGACCAACCCATAGGTAAACAGACACACCCATCAAAGGGACTTTGTATGGCTTTTTACAAAATGATTTAATCCGTTATTTAAAACTATACATAGACAGGAAGTGATTTCAGAAAAAAAAAAAAAAAAATCCACCTCCAAGGTAAAGAGTAAGGTTTCTGTGTGGCGCGATGAATGCAAACACTGAGACTCATTTCTTAAATCATTCAGCTGATTGGACGAGAGGCCTCCTCATATGACATCACCGACTCCAGTGTTTTCCTTTCACTCTGAAACAGAGTTTCCCCTCCAAGCAAATAGAAAACTGTAGTCAGCCCGCATGATTCAGAGAAGTATTAAAAAGGACACTTGAATGCGCTCTTTAAAAACCGACATGGAGTAGGATTATTTTATTTTTTCTGTTGTTGGTTCAAAACAATACTTTAGTATCAGTCAGAAGTTTGCTCTCTTGCACAATAACAATGGACGGCACATTAATTTGGGATCTTTGGAAGCTTTCGAATTGCTATTTTTCCAGGGTGGATTGATCATAAAACAACTTCAAGAAGTTTTTTTAATTCAGAAAATTTCTGGACCTTCAAGGTCAGGTTAACTGTGAGAGACTGAAGAATGAAAATGAGCTTTACTGATAAGAGTAGTCCAATATCCTGAAACCTACAGATGGCTCCAAATGACGGGTGTAAAATTCCCTGAAGTTGTTTTACGATCAAACACAAACAACTTCAACAAAAGAAGGAGCTCAAATGCATTATTAAAAGCCCAACATTAATTTTTACACTCATTCTGAGTGATACTATGCATGCATTTAAATACATTTTCAACTTACACATCTCCATGCACCAGTCCATATGCAGCATGAATGGTCCACCCAAAGCCACCGAGCAAAACAATAACCAGGACGATGATGACTAGGGCAGGAAGTCCCCAGCCTAGGAGGAAGTAGAGCAGGTAGCGCCGCTCAGTGTGCTCATCATTCATCACCAGCACTTGCCAGAAGTTCACGGCCTGAGAAAGCAGTTCAGGAAAACACACGGTTTACTGGAAAGAAATACCAAAATACAAGCACAAATGATTGTGAATAAAAAAAAATCCTAATGTAGCAAAAAACAAAGAAAAATACAACATTAGCAAATCAGAAAATGATGAATGATTTTTCAAGGCTTTTTGTGGTTTTTCTGCTTGTGAATACATAGAAAGTGATAGTTTACATCACAGCCAAAATAGCTGTGTTTGCTTTGTAATTTAGCTGGATTTTACTGTCTCATCCGTCTGACACGCTAAGCCTTGCACTGTTACATAAGCAGACTTTCTGAACACCTGTCTTGCAAAGCAGACACAGTGCTTTCTACCTGCAGGAAGACTTCAGCAACTTTTGGTCCAGATGGACAAGAACAGAAAGCCAAGATTAATTTTACTTCAGGCTTATATAATATACAAACAGCTATACATGTCTGGTGATGATCTGTTTGCAAACACTCAGATATGACATTTGCACGCAGGGAAATGTGATGCAACAAACAACAGCAAAATCTATTCCTTAAGGTGACTGATAATGCTTTCTCCACCACATTGCATGACAAAACAGACGTGTCTGCAGAAACCTCTCAGAAAAAACGCGAGGCAGACAGAAAGGTTGTGTAACAATCTGACTGCAGTGTAATGACACATGAGAGCAGAGTCATTCTGATCCAAGAGCTTTATGTTCCTTGGCTGTGAGCAGCGTGGAGAGAGAGGGGATTACAGGTAACTTTGTGCTGAGTTGTTGCCACTGCAGTGGCCACATCAACACAATCCTTGATGCAAAGGATTGTGTTGCCAGGCAAAATGGCTTGGGATGCAGATCAGCAGGCTGACTGACTGAGATCAGTTTATGTTTACCTGTGGACACTCAAGACCAGACTGAACTGGGAATGTGGAGTTGTCTAACATCTAACAGTTTAAATCTAAATATCTAGTGGTGGAGAATGAAACACCAGATTACCACCAGAACTGATCAGGTTTCCACTAAAAGTACATCAAAGTTTTAGGGGAACTACCAAGTGTCCCCTAATCATTCCTGAAAGGTTTCCACTGAAATCCACTTAAATAATGAAGGTACCAAACTGGTTGAACATTAAATTGCTGCCACCACCATGTTTTACCATTGGGTTGGTGTGTTCCACCACACACATCGTAAATGGAGACCAAAATGTTGATGTTGTCTCATCAATGAGAGCACCCTACTTCTTTCCTTCTTACCCCTCTTCTATAAATGTCAGAAGAGTTTGAAAAGTAGCTGAGCTGTGGATCTGTGCAGCTCCTCCAGAGTTAACATGAGTTCTTACATCAAAGGTCATTTGAAACATTGTAAAATGTGAAAAAAAAAAAAAAAGAACATCATGAATTCTTTTGGAAGGTACTAAATGAACTGAATGTGGCGCTTTTTGCCCACTGTTATAATCAAATATGTTCACCTGCTGATAACATATTCACAGGCATTGTGTACAAAGCTGTAAAACTAGTACATCAGGTACTTGTTTGACTTCCAAACTGGCATGCTGAGAAATGAAAAACACATACTGTAGGCGAGCCTGCAGGGCTTCTCTCTGCAGCTGAAATACTTGTGTTGTTATGAAACACTATGAACATTTGCAGTAACATGAGGGCCTCTCTTGACGCCTCTGCAGTCTAGAAACTACATTTGTGGACACAGATTTAATTTCTGTCATTGTGCCAAGGTGCATTCTTCTGAACTGATACCGGACATGCAGATACCCACATGCCCACAGTCTGCTGTTATTGATTCAAGACTTTTTCGGGGTGTAACATTTGTTAATGGTGCTGACTCATTTCAGTCACTTATCTAAAAGCAACGACCTAATAGGTGGGGGAAAATGAGTGGCGAGCGCTAACCGGGGCTGATAAAGAGGACATTTGGGTTTTAGCATTGCATGTTAATGAAAACTAGTGTCTGCAGAGCTTTTCTTCTCAGCCAGTGTATTTGCTGACAGTACAGATATGACCCGAGATGCTTCTAGGCTGCTGAATAAAAACTCAAAGTCTAAAGTAATTGTTGCCATGCAACACTTCTCCTCATACTTGAACCAAGCCCTGTCTGGGCTAAATGTTGGCTTATAAATCTCCCCACAGATCTATATCAGCTCTGTTACCATATAAGGAGAACCATGTGTGTCTAAACACCTGTTTGTCAGTCACAGCTCATTTAATTTTGGTTTCATTTATGAAAGCTTCCAAGTCACAGTCTGTGAACAAGCAGGCATGAAAAACATTAAGCAGGTCTGTGCGTCGACACTGCAATGAACCAGTATTACACTGTTGCTTTAGCCTGTTCCCTTCAGATGGTTCTGGAATTAATCTCATAACAATCCACCAATAACACATGTGGCTTACATATGTGTAAATAACTATATTCAGTTCCAACTAAATGTAGTTATTTACCTTGTCAAAACAAGGTGAATGACTTACAGTATGACCTCCGAATACACTATCCA